>CAUYON010040571.1:0-10647 GCA_963573935.1 Arctocebus calabarensis
TAACATTGTTTTTACTGTAATCTATTACAGGATGCCTTAGGATCAAGATATAAGAACTTCTGTTTAAAGAATTTGTAAAGTCACTATGTTCATGCTTATGAGATTGGCTTCAAAATAATAAACTACTGATTATAAATAAAATAAACCTCTTACCCTCTGGTGTTAATACTGAGCCATTTGGGTCACATGTGATTATGACTTTTGGAGTCCTTGATACAGTGATTCAAACTCTGGTTCTGTCCCAGAGGTCCATGGAGAATCAAATGAACTTGAATCCTGGGTTCTCTAACTGTAAGCTGTGGTTTTTTTTTTCACTGTGGTATGATATAGCCAACACCTTACTTTTCCTCATTCTTAATCAGATGTCTGAGAATGTCATGGCAAAACTGTGGGCATTTTTCTTTCTGTCTTAAGAAAGTACAGTTCTCTCCAACTTGCAGGAGGCCTATTCTTGCATCAGTAGTCTTAATCCCATTTTTAGACTTCTCAAATAAATGGAGTATGCTCTGTTTTGTTTTGGTTTGTTTTACTATTCATTCACTCCTTACACAAAGCTAATATAATTTTCCTTATACTTGAAGAGGTTGTTTACTTCCTGGAATGCTTCTCACTAAAAAAAGCTACTAAATTAAGTGAACACCATAGTTGGTTTTAAGCATTTTTAAATTTCTCCAATGGATAGAAAACATAATGGAAAAGTTCTAGTTTAGTGATTTAGTGCATTATTAATTAATGGATTGCATCTGCTTAGAGAGGAAGTTTTATTGGCATTATTATCCGCTGTTGTGTTTTGACATGAATTTTCTTGGGTTTGGGAATGATAGTCTGAATCTTTCATATGCAAAGTGATAATCAAAAAAATTGAAAAAGGGCTAGAATAGCAGGGATACATTTGATACCTAAAAATATGTTGCAAATTAACCTAAAGTATATCCTGGAATTGTTTGTAATAAGCAAAAGCTTGGCAACAGCTGAAATTCTTAGTGGTGTGAGATTGTCTAAATAAACTAAGGAGCAACAATTCAAATAACATGCAGTTGTCAAAAAGAACATCTTTTTGCATCAGTATGGAACAGTGTCCACAATAAAGTAGAAACGAGAAAAATATGTAAAGTAAAATAAGTGTATAATTTGTGTCTGTGTATGGATAGCATACTTATGCTTCAAGTATCACTTAGTAATAACGTCTAACATGATCAAGAGACCTACTGTCTGTATCTTTCTGTAATTGTTAAACTTTTTACTGTAGCAGCTATTCCTTTAATTTATACAATTTAAGGAATGGAGACTAAAAGAGTCCTGGCTTCATAGCAGTTCATGCAACATGAGATAAATTATCTGATGTTGACATTAAATTCTTGTAGGTTGTGTGTGGGACGCTATTCGGTTCTGGACACAGTGCATTCAGGGCAATGCTGACCATCCAAAAGTCCCAAAAGAAGGATGATGAGATTTGGAAAACCATGTGATGTAAGTGCTGAGGGAATTGAGTAAAGAAAACCTTGAGTGAAAACTAAAGATAAAGAGCTGTCATTCAGTTATATATCTCCCTCGCTATTCAGCAAGGCTCCATAGAAAAGAATTTTTTTAATTTATCAGCAGAGGATCCTCTGTTCCTGTGCTTAGCATAAGTCCTTTGCATGGCCTCACCCAAGTTACTGGCTCAGGAGATCTGGGAAAGGCCACATGATTTGCATTTCCGACAAGTTGCAGGTGATGCTGCTGGTCCAGGAGCCAGCCACACATTGAGAACTGCCGTCCTGGAGGTTTCTTCCCAGTCATTATGTACCAGGTAGGTCTCATACCTCTCTCCTGCTCAAGGACATCACTCTACAATTATCCCTTTGGACTATTTCTCTCAGCACACAAACATGTTTTATTTCTCCCACTACAATGCTTGCCCTGAATTCTTTATGCAGTCTCGTTTGTCTTTTGTTAACATAAAACTCCTTGAAGAGTTACTTGTTCTCACTGCCTCCAGTCACTCTTCTTTGGTCTTTAGCCCATCCAATTTGGATTTTGCTAACAACCCACTTACGACACTGCCAAAATTATTCTCAAGGTCACCTCTTTAGTAAAAAGTTAATGGTCAATTTTCAGATGGCACTTTCCTGTCAGCTGCATTTGATATACTTGATCCCTCCCTCCTTGAGAAGTTTCCTTTACTTGGCTTCCAAGGACACCACACTCTTGATTTTCCTTTTTCCTCAACATTTTCTTCTTCTTAGTCTGCTTTGCTGGTTCCTCGTCTTCTCCCTGATCTTGCCTGCCCAAGGACTCGAACCCTGGACTTCTCCATCTTCACACCTCAACTTCCCCCTACACCTGCTCTCCCATTTTGCTCTCCCAAGTTGGTTGTTGGCACTTCATCCTTCCAGTTCCTAAGAGCAAAAACTTGGAGTCATCCTTGACTGTTTTCAAAACCCACATTCGTAGCTGGGTGCAGTGGCTCATGCCTACAATCCCAGTGATTTAGGACACTGAAGCAGGAAGATACTTGAACCCAGGAGTTTGAGACGAGTTTAGACAGCATAGTGAGACCCCCATCTCTTAAAAAAAAAAATGCAACCCAGGAAAATTGTAATCTCTCTACCGTCCAAATAATACTCAGAACTCAGTGGTCCTCACTAGAGCTGCTGCCTCCACCCTGGTGGTGATGCTCATATCTCACCTGAACACAGTAGTAACCTCCGAACCTTCCTGCTTCTACTTTTGCTCCATACGGAAAGCAACCCTGGAGCCTTTTTAAAACATGTTATTCCTCTGCTCGATATGCTGTTTTACTCATGTTAAAAGCCCAGACCAGGCGCATGGCTCACGCCCGTAATCCTAGCACCCTGGGAGGCTGAGGCAGGTGGATTGCTTGAGCTCATGAGTTAAAGACCAACCTGAGCAAGAGTAAGACCCTGTCTCTAAAAAAATGGCCGGGTATTGTGGCAGACTTATAGTCCCAGCTCCTTGGAAGGCTGAGGCAAAAGGATCCCTTGAGCCCAAAAGTTTGAGGTTGCAGTGAGCTATGATTACACAGCACTCCACCCTAACACACAGGGCTTGAAAAGTCCCACATGTTCTGGCTTATTTCAACCCCTTTCTCATTTCCACACCTCATGGCACACTAGACCAGTGCTGCCCCATAGAAATATAATATAAGCCAATATATAATTTTCATTTTCTAGGGCCCACATTTACAAAGTAAAAAAAAAAGGTAAAATTAATGATAATATATTTTACTTAACCTAATTTATCCAAAATAATTATGGACATACGTAATCTATAAAAAATGATGAATTTTACTTTCCTTTTCAAAGACTAAGTTTTTGGAATCAGGTGTGTATTTTACACCAATTCATTCTCAATTCAGATGCTATGTTCTTTTTTGGTTGTTGAATCATTCTTATGAGTGTTTTTATCTGTATTAAAATTTTCTAAAATACTTTGAAAGAGTAGATTTGTAAATCTACATCTTCCATTTATATTGAAGTGGATATGAATGTTTAAGTTAATTAAATCTAAGATTACAAATTCATTTTCTCAGTTGCACTAGCTATGTTTTCGTTAAAAGACTACTAGACAGGATGATTTGACTCTGGCACCTAGCTTACTCCTTCCCTGCTGCCGTTTGTAACTTTTGTCTCTCTACCTAGCAGATTGTCCTAGCTCCACCCCTTCGTCTGACTCACTGTCTAAGCTTTTCTGTATACTCCCCAAACACCCTCTTCTATTTACATTACTTGTCACAGTGTATTATAATTGTCTGATTCATTGTTGGTGCAGGGATTATGTCTTTTTTTTTTTTTTTTACTTTCGTGTTCCCAGACTTAGCATAATAACTCTCATATGAGTTCTGTGCACATATTTATTAAATAAGTGTATACATCTATGACATTTCTGCCCATTGAAATTTTAGCCACCCTATCACTTCCAGTTCAATCACTTCTAGTAACCTTGTCAGACCAGTTTATAGTAAATACTCCCTTCTTTGTGCTGTCAGTCTACCCGGAATCCATATTATTCACAGGCCATTTGTTATACATAATTTTAGTATGCACAATTCTACCTCCTTAACTAGATAATGAAAACTGGAAGAGCAGGAGTTCTGAAAAAGAAAATGACTTACATATTGGGTATCCAATAAAAATCAGATGAATTGGCAGTGCCCGTAGCTCAGTGGGTAGAGTACTGGCCAGATACAACGGGGCTGGCAGGTGTGAACCTGGCCCGAGCCTGATAAACCACAATGATAACCATAACAGAAAACAGCCAGTGTTGTGGTAGGCGCCTGTAGTCCCAGCTACATGGGAGGCTGAGGCAAGAGAATCGCTTAAGTCCGAGAGTTTGGGGTTGCTGTGAGCTGTGATGGTACAGCACTCTACCCAGGGCGACACAGTGAGACTCTGTCTCAAAAAAATAAAAATCAGATGAATTATTTAATATGTTGCCCAATTTGAATCTTGCATCTGGTTATTGCTTTTCCCAAGATAAGGCAGTGATACACTTTTTCCTGTTTTAACTATGTTAAAAACTATCTGCTCTCAATCTTTTGATTGGATTTTAAAACCAATAATTTTTTTGAAAAAGGAAAACTCCTTCTGAATGACTCCATCTGCCTACATGTATGTTTTATTAAAATGTTGTTTATATCCCAAACTTCATTTTCTTTCATTTTTTTTTTGAGACAGTCTCATTTTGTTACCCTCGGTTGAGTGCTGTAGTGTCATAGCTCACAGCAACCTCCAACTCCTAGGTTTAAGTGATTCTCTTGCCTCAGCCTCCTGAGAAGCTGGGTCCACAGGCCCCTGCCACAACACCTGGCTATTTTTTGTTGCAGTTTGGCCAGTGCCGGGTTTGAACCCACCACCCTTGGTATACGGAGCTGACATCCTACTCACTGAGCCACAAGCGCTGCCCTCAAACTTCATTTTCATTCCTTATCTATTCCTTATTACCCATGTCAAATTGCCAGCAGTTACAGCTTACCACTCAATCACTTAGTGTTCTATACAAACTTTTGTCGTTTTGTTTATTCCTGATAAGCCGGATTTTAAGTAATTATTTAAGAACAAAGCTTTTTTCTCCTTTTGCATATGGGTATCTTCCAACAGTCAAGCTAAAGAGGACAAACAAACTGAATTATGAAACCACTACCACAATCTATGTAGCATAGAGCAAGCATTAATAACCTTTCCCTTTCACCAGCTTGAAGGAGAGAAGAGAGGTAAGTGGGAATGGTTACTGTAGACACACTAGTCCTACTGACAAGAGACCACGCGGGACCTGCCTCGTGGGTGTCTGTGAGGCCAGTATCTGGCTCTGTGTAACAATTCAGTTCATGATCCGGATTATGATGTCCTGGCATGGCAGACCCCAAACCCCCACGTTTTACAAGAGGAAAAAGAATACATTTACAGATAGTACAGTGATGCCTTAATGTTACTAGCGCCCTCTTCCCATTTTCTCCTGTTTTCCCAGTTCATGCCCCTTCGTTCAGCACAGGCAGGGGTTAATCAGGATGTAATAGGATTGAAAAAGCACCTCGGATGGAGAAAATTAGGAATTCTGGGTATTTTCATTTGACAAAAAAAGTATATATATATGGGGATATAAATATGTATTATGCAAACAGCACACACACACACACATATATGTTTTGTCTGTGTGTATGTATGTATGATTTTTTTTTGACAGTTCACCGACATTCTGATTTTTTATTGTCTTTATTATTAAATCATAGCTGTGTACAAAAGTGCACTATTGTGGACTGATTTAGATGCCACTCCCTAGGGCCTGGTACTTGCCATACAATGAGTAGCTGCTGTAGTCTGTGTCCTCCTAAAATTCATACATTGATGGGCAGTGCCTGTGGCTCAGTGGGTAAGGATGCCGGCCACATATGTCAAGGCTGGCAGGTTTGAACCTGGCCCAGGCCAGCTAAAACAATGACAATTGCAACAGAAAAGAATGGCCAGAGGTTGTGGTGAGCGCCTGTAGTCCCAGCTACTTGGGAGGCTAAGGCAAGAGAATCACTTAAGCCCAAGAGTTTGAGGTTTCTATGAGCTGTGACGCCACAGCACTCTACCCAGGGCAACAGCTTAAGGCTCTCTCAGAATAAATAAATAAATGAATAAAATTCATACATTGAAACTTAACCTCCAATACAAGTTACCCAGCTAAGATATTTTGTTATAGCAGCCCAATGCAATAAAGTTATTTTGCTCGAATGAGTAATTTAAAATGAACAGCTGTGGAAACTGAACAGCAGTCATACTAACAGGATTCTAACGAAATAATTTTTGAAAAAGTACAAAACATTAAAATGTGTGTTCCAGAATTCAGCATATAACTAAAGAAGGGACATGTGCCTGATTTCATAAGTATTTGTTGCAGAGCACATTTTTTTCAGAATAAAAATAAAAACATTTGATGATTTCATTTAGGAAGGACTAACAGGAAATTGTTAGTGTTTTTGAACCATGTTCTCAGTTTTATAGATGATTCAGTCTCAAAAAGTCTCCACATTGGAATGTGATGACACGTTCATTAACTGCTCTTTTGACCTCACTTTAGTTTACAAATTCCCTCCCTGAAAGAATCAAGATTACAAGGCCAAAGCAATAAGTAATAAGAAAGTCAATGTCAAATATCCTCAAAAATATAAAGAACTGTATAGCTTCAAGAGTTATCTCAGCCCAACACGGTAGGTGAGACCTGTACTAGTACTCTGGGAGGCTGAGGCAGGTAGGTTGCTTAAAATCAGGAGTTTGAGACCAGCCTAAGCAAGAACAAGACCTTGTCTCTACTAAACACAGAAAAACTAGCTGGGTGTGGTGGCAGCACTTGTAGTCCCAGTTACTAAGGGTGAGGCTCAAGCACAAGAGTTTGAGGTTGCTGTGAGCTATGATGCCACAGCACTTTACCCAAGGCACAGAATGAGACTCTCAAAACAAAAAAAAGACCATCTGTTTTGTCTACAATCCCGTCTATTGTCCTCCACATTATTTTGAAACATTTCTCATATATAATTTCATCCATGACCATTACTGCTAAAGGATCAATAGAAGATAGCCACAGTACCGTTAGCACACATTAAAAAAGGAATAGAAAGTTAATATCAGCAAATATTTTGTGAATTGAAATGTCTAAAAATTGCCATTTTTACAAATTTATTTGAAGCAGGATCCAATTAAAGTCTACACAATGCAATTGGTTATTATGGATTTTGTGTTTCTTTTGCTCTAGAGCAGTGATTCTCAACCTTCCTAATGCCGCGACCTTTAAATACAGTTCCTCATGTTGTGCTGACCCCCAAGCATAAAACTATTCTCATTGCTACTTCATAACTGTAATTTTGCTACTGTTATGAATCATAGAGTAAATATCTGATATGCAGGATGTACTTTCATTGTTACAAAGGGGTCATGTCCCACAGGTTGAGAACCGCTGCTCTAGAGGATTACAATCTCCATCTCTCTCTCTCTGTCTGCATGTAATTCATTTATACAGCTTTTGGTCCTGGAGAGTTTCATACAGTCTATGTTTTTATAACTACATTCCATAAGTGTGGCTTATAATATTCTTCTGTGTTTCCTCTAAGTTTTATTGTTGAAAATGATAAAGCAGCCATCCTGCAATTAGGGGACTTAATATCTGGGAATGATCAGGAGGAAAGATATCCAAAGAGAGGTCAGCCAAAACCACTGTTAAAAGCTGACTTTCCAGCAGAAATAATGGAGGCCAGAAAGCAGTGAAGTAATTTATTCCAAATGATCAAAGACACTGCTAACCAAGAATCTTATATTCAGCAAATCTTTCCAAAATGAAAGGAGATTAAAGATAGTCCCAGAAACACGTAAGCAGAGAATTTATTACAGACCCCCCTTACAAGAAATTCTAAGCATCCTTCAGGCTGAACGTAAATGACCTAGATGATAAATCAATTCCACAAAAGAAAAAAGCCCTGATAGCATTCATTATGTAATTTAAATAGAGTATATGTATTTTTCCTTCCATCTCTTAACTAATTTAAGAAGCAACTGTATAAAACAATATGTATATGATATATTATAGATCCTATAACATAAAAAAAATTGATCCCTTTGCTGGTAATAGCACAAAGAAGGTGGTCAGGAACAAAGTTGTCTTGAGCTGAGAAAAACCACTCCAGACTATAATTTGTGTCCACAAGAACAATTGAAGAGAAAGAAATGAATAATGTTAATAAAACAAAAGCTGTAAATATATACTTGTTCTTTATACTCTCAGCTAGTTTAAAAGATATAAAATTATATAAATAATTAATACAATTTATTTTGGGGTTTGTAAAGTATAGATTACTGTGTATAAGAATAATAACAAAGGAAAGGAAATGGAGCTGTAGAAGAATATTTTAAAACCTCACAAGAGTTAAGCAATTAAATAACAATCCTAATGCCAAGTCTGATAAGTTATAATGCATATAGTAATAAAGGAACCACTCAGGAAGGACGTTACCAAAAATACATACAATGAAAAATTATTAAAGAAAATCAAAAATGCTACTTAGATAATATTTACTGCAAAACAAGCAATAAAGGAGGAATAACAGAACAAAAAAAGACAGGAGACACAGAGAACATAAAGTAAAATGGCAAACCAGTAGTAATATTAAATGTGACCAGAGTAACAATTGAAAGACATAGACTGTCAGACTGAATTAAAAAAAATAAATCTGTAAGATCCAACTAAATGCTATCAACAGGAGACACACTTCAGATTCTAAATACAAATTTAAGGGGATATAAAAATATATATTATGCAAACAGCAGCCACATGAAGTTAGAGTATCTATACTAATGCCAGCAGAAAAAAAACATTTAAAAATATTTCTATAGGCTCAGCAACCATAGCTCAGTGTTAGAGCACCAGTACATACATCAGAGCTGACAGTTCAAACCCTGCCCACACCTGCTAAGCAACAATGACAACTATAACAAAAAAATAGCCGGGTGTTGTGCTGGGCCACTGTAGTCCCAGTTACTTAGGAGGCTGAGGCAAAAGAATCACTTTAGCCCGAGAGTTTGAGGTTGCTATGAGCTGTGATGCCACAGCACTGTACTGAGGATGACATAGTGAGACTCTGTCTCAAAAATAAATAAGTAAATAAAAAATAAAAATGTTGCTATATACAAAGAAGGACATATGATAAAGTCAATCCATGGAGAAGATATAACAATTATAAACATGCATCAAACAACAAGCCCTTAAAATACATAAAGCAAAACAGAAAAACGAAGGGAGAAATACACAAGTCAACAATAATAGAGATTTCAATAACCCACTTTCAATAATGCATAGGGTAAAACAATTAACCAGAATATCAAGGAAATAGGAGACTTCCACAACACTATACACTAACTAAACCTGACATTTATGAAACATTTCATGGAGTAAAATCAGAACCTATATTTTTATCAAATATATATGGGACATTCTCCAGGATAAATCACAGACCATAAAACAAATTTCAATAAATTTAAAGTATAGATGATAGAATTAAAAGATGAAAAGGTGGGGGAGGAGCCAAGATGGCGATCTGTAGCCAGCTTTCCGCAGAGCTTCGCATCCAGAAGAAGAGTTAAAGGACAGAAACTCAGCAAGAAAACTGATGGTTTGGATCTGAACCAAAAGAAAAGGTCAAAGAGCGCGCATCAACCCTGCTGGAGGGACCTGAGACCCCGAGGACACAAAAAGATACAGAGCACATCACCAAGTGGACGGGAGTCCCCTCCCCAATGAGAGAGGTTCCCAGTATACTCCATACCTCCATACAAACAAGCGAGCAGAGTTCAGATGTCCTCCCACTCTACCCCACGGAAGAGACCCTCTAAAAACCAGACCTCCTTCCCCTACTAGGGTGCCACGGTACTCTCCAGCCAGGCATAAGACTGTATATACTCTCTACCTGCACGTTGGTGTTCCTGGTGTTCCCCACCACTCTCACCCTGAGGTCTGGAGGCCTGTTCCCCACAGAGTCCAGATTCTTGGAGACTTTCTTGGGGGGTATGGATGGGCACAGACTGTTGTTAAACTGTGCTGGTTTTCTGGCTCGGAGTTTTGAGAGCGGAGTGAGCCGAGAGACCTGGCTGGTGGGAAGGTCTCCTGAGGCACGAAACGGCAGCCGGCTCCAGCGACCAGCTTCGGGAACAGTAGCGGGAGAGCTGCACCCCTGGGGATGTTTTGAGGAGACATGCCCAGTCTTCTGGGCACCCAGGGGAAGCAGGCGGCTTCTCCGGTGCCAGGGCAACCAAGGCACATGAAGGATTTGCCTGAGGCGTTACCGGCCGGGACAGAGCTCAGGGAGGGGCTGCTTTGCTTAACCTGGCCCTGAGGGGATGAAAGCTGAGACAAAGGGCTGGAACTCACAGACTGAGTAAAACCCATTTGCAGCCCCAGTCTGATCAGGGAAAATAGCCTTGACAGAAATAAATTCTGTGAACTTGTTCTGTTCCAGCAGCAACATGAATCAGAGACAGGGCTGGAACTGAGTGAATCGCCCCAGCCCCTGTTAAGTACCCAGGTTGTCAGGCCTCACCTCCCCCTGCCAAACAGTGACAGGGAGTAGCAGACTGGTTGTGGAGCCACAGACCTCACTGTGACCCAGGCAGGTGCAAA
>CAUYON010040572.1:0-25956 GCA_963573935.1 Arctocebus calabarensis
ATATAGTGATCAAGGAAATGCCATGAAGGATATCTGTAACAGTATGATCAAAATATTTCTGAATGTATATGAATCGTGCCCTGTGATTGCACCAATGTACATAATTATGATTCAATAAAATTATTAAAAAAAAAAAAAGAACTATCTCATCCCCATATTTCTGCTGTTTCTTGGCCTGGCAGGGCCTTCAAGCCATAAGAAAGAATTCTGTCTCATTAACGTGGATATGGCTTACTGACCTTGTCTATGGAATGTATTTTTGTCATTTTATGTGGGACAATAGGAAAATGTTTTCAAGATACCAGACAGGAAGGAAAGGTTAAACACCAAATGAAAAAAAAGGCAATGTGATCAAAGAAAATAAACAGGAAAAAGTATGTACTCTGTCTGCCAATGCATATTAAGTCTTTTTGATATTAAACTTGAAGAGAAGGAAAGCAAAGTAGATGGTCAGGGAACCCAGAGTAAAGAGTGATTAAAAACAGAAGATTTTTGAAGTAGGAAAAAATACTCTACCCTTCCAATAAAATGGAAAAATTAGAGCAGTAAGATCTTAAGCACAACCCACTCCCAATTCGGTTGAGAAGAAATGGAGAGTAGAGCACGCAAATGTAAACTTCTGCATGGAGTTTTAATGGAAGATTAAAATGGTAAATAATTTTCATTTTCTGGCATTATATCCATCATTACTGTTTACTGACTATTTTATGCTAAGAAATATTCCGTACTTTCCTCTTTATGAAAAAAGGCTAACAGTCTGTCCTTTCATTCTCAGGTATGCAGTTCACTCTTTTGTAAAGATCAGTGGTAATAATTGAAGCCAAAATATTACTCACTGTGCTTTGCACTTCCAAATAGATTTCTACAAACGCGTGATCCAGATGAGAAAAAATTAGCTGGTTTGCAATATTGAAGATTCAGTGATAGTTCCACTATCACCCACCTCTTAGAGCAACTGCCAGTTTTTCGACTGCAGAAATGTATTTTCTGTGTCTGTGGTGTAAATTAACAATCAATCACAGAAGCTTGTTGGCTTTTTTCATTTTTTTTTATTAAATCATAGCTGCATACATTAGTGCAATCAAAGGGTCCAATGTGCTGGTTTCATATACAATCTGGAATGTTTTCATCAAGCTGTTTAACATACCCTTCATGGCATTTTCTTAGTTATTGTATGGAGACATTTGTATTCCGCATTTAGTAAGCTTTGCCTATACCCTTCTAAGATGCACCGTAGGTTTGATATTTTAATCCACAGTGGGCTGGAAGCTGTCCCCAAGCCAGGGTTGATGGTGTAGACTGTTTATAAGCATCCCTACATTGTGATTGGGATTTTTCTCAGGGTATGGGCTGAATCGACTTTTAAATGCACTATCACTCCTGGATCTCAGAGCTCTCCAAGACGTCATCTCCTGAGTCTGGTTTAACCGGCCTTTCCCTGTACATAGCCCAGAGTGAAGGTGGCCTGTGCTCTGGGGAAATACATGCTGCAGGTCAGGTGGGGTCTCGGGTTTCACATTTGTGAAAAATGCAGATTGTAGTCGTGGCTCCCTTGTCGTTCATACATGTCGGGTCTGGGAGCAGTTCTTGACATGCTGAGCTTAAACAGCATGTGCTCAGTAAACATTAGCTACTCTTACTAGTACTACAATTATTATTGGTGAAGGATAATGATTCTACAAAAATGTTAGGCGGTAGCACCGGAGAGGGCAGACACAGAGATTGAGCCTCTATTCCAGGGGTTCTCAACCTGTGGGTCGCGACCCCTTTCAGATATTTACATTACGATTCATAACGGAAGCAAAATTACAGTTACGAAGTAGCCACGGAAATAATTTGATGGTTGGGGGTCACCGCAACATGAGGAACTGTATTAAAGGGACGTGGCAATAGGAAGGTTGAGAACCACTGCTCTATTCTATGATCTGTAGCTCAGAGGAGGGACGCCTTTGAAGGCACTAGAGGTAAGTGAGATTAGAGAAAGTACCTGGCTGGTGTTCCTCTCCTGTCTCATTGTCTCCTTTGCTGCTTACGTGCCCAGGGCACAGGAGTAGCAGACCTGACCATTGCAAAGGGCTGTAGCCTGGGTGGTTCCTCCTGCTTCATGTATCCTTGGAACACGTTTCCTTCTCTGAACTGTGCTGACTCAGATGGCAGCCTCCATGGCAGCTCGCTCTACCTCTCAGAACCACAGATACAGTTAATAATAAGACATGAGTATGAAACAGAAGCAATGATCCCTACCTGGAAGAATTGTGTGGCTCACACAGAACATACATGGGTGATGCCCAGAGCCCAGAGCGCAGCAGTATGGATGCTCAGTTACCTGTAACACCTTTCACTTTCCTTTCATTTTTTTCATCTTAATTTATTATACAACTCTATCCATGTTCTGGCCTTTTTCTCTCTTGAAATAGCCTCCTTACTGGGTCCCCTTGTTCTGGTTTCTCTCTCCCTGTCCTCACCCCCAATATCTCTTATATCCTGCTCCAAAAGTATTCTTCCTAGATTACAAAGTTGGTGAATCAATTCTCTTTTTTAGAAAAAAGGAAAGATAAAAGAACCAGAGAGTCTATTTTTCTCAACATGATGACTTACAGGTTCTGAAACTCTCCCATTATAAAAGATTGAAAAATGATTGATAAAATATTTTTAAACATTTTTTTAAATGAATGAATGAGCCTGTAACAATGACAGGGAACTCCTGTTAAGTTAGAAATAAAGCTTGAGAGCAGATCTCAGGAGGTGAGCTGACCTTGGGGCTGCCAAACCTTCAGGGCATTTTGGGATCTGGGTGGCCAACCAGTACTAGAGATAAAATTACAGTGTTTAGCGCAGAAGGACAAAGAAGGGGGGGGAATATGAAAGATCGGTTAAGACATAAGTGGAATAAGTGAGAAGTCAGAGTGGAGTGTTAATGACTATAGGTGTAAATGACTCAGGGAAGCCCAGAGAATACCAGGCTGAATACATTTTTAAAAACCTATATGTAAAGAAAACAGACTCAGAGTAGACATTCCAACAGTGATGGCAGACAAAAAATAGCAAAATGATATCTTTATAAGGAAAAGCAATTATTAATTAACTCAGAATTTTTTATGAAATAAAGACCTTTTTATATAAACAAAGATCAGAAATAGATTATACTCAATAGTAAATTAGGGTATACTTTTAAAAAACTAAAAAGGGTAGAATTGGAATGTTCCTAACACAGAGAAATGATAAGTGCCTGAGCTACTGGATGCCCCAATTACCCTGTGGATCGAATGATACTGTATGCCCATATCAAAACATTACATGCTATTATGTATCCATAATAATTAAAAGTTAAGACCCTCACTAAGGGAACTTCTAAAGATAGACTTCCAGAAATAATTGAAATGGCTCCGAAGAACAGTGTGAAGTACAGAAAGAAGTGATGAGTACAGATACAAGTAAACACATGGGCAAATCTAACGGAGAGTAGTAGTTTATAGGAAAATAATTATGCCAATTTGGGTAGCCTATTTTTAAAAGGTGCGAAGTAATAGACACTTCTCAGTAAGGTTGGAGGCAGGTGATTGGTATGATACATTCCAAGGTCCTTGCATTTTCTAGAAGAAAGAAAGCAATTGATTACTTTTGATATGCATATTAGAAACTGCCAGTGAAAGCATGTCCAGCATAGAAAATGTCTAGCTTAGTCAAGTTCAGTGAACACCTTCTCACGGTGGACACCTGGACATTCCTTAAACACATCTACATACCAGCACCCCTCACCCCTGTACTGAGAGCCTTCCAGGTCAGTAATCTTTCACTCATTCCTCCCATCCCACTCATTGTAACAACAGTTGGGTCATTAAGAGGAAGGTGCTGTTGGTCATTGGGGTCCGGACCCTTGTCTCACCTGGTGATCGTCCCTGAGGTGCAGTAATAGTGCTGTGTGTTTTAAAGCCAGAGCAGTGGAGCCTGCTCCTTCCCAGCCTACTCTAGTGTACAGCGATCCCTAAATTATACCTGTTGGTTCCTCACTGTCTTCTGTGTTCAAGGGAGATAACCGTGGTACCTTACTCTGAAGTGTCGTAGTGTGAATTCAATGGATCGCCATGTGAGAGCACCCGGAGAGGTGCTGCTTAGCACACTACCTTGATGCCTTGGAGCGCTTGCCACTAAGTTATCTTTCTGGCAGAATCACAGGTCACTTCGTTCATGTCTTAGGCAACTCAATTGTAATTGACCAAAGACACGGTGAAGTTTTACACTTCTGTGAGAGATGGAAAAGGAGAAAATGCAAAAGGCTGACTTGGTGTTAGTCACTCATGGGTGACTTTTAAGATCAGTTTCACTTGGGAGTTTCCCAGAGTTCTTTGGGACTACTAACTAGTGTCTAGTTAGTAGACTTAGCATGGTACTAAGAAAGGATTGTTCAAAATTTTGTGAACATGTTCACAGATTCACAGATTTCGGCTTCCAAAGTTAGAAAAACAGATTTATAGACATTTGAACTAGAGAGATCTCAGGATGCCGCTAAACTAGCTCTGGGACTTCGAGGAAAGCCTTTAAACTCCAGGGCCTATGGTCTCAAGCAAAAGACAAAAGGGTTTTCTCCCAGGTTCTCATCGATTACTAGCTAGCGCTTTGCTGTGAATTACCCACCTTGTAAAATGAAGCAGGTTGACTGACTTGTCGGGAATTATCCAGTTAGGGGCTGGTGGAGGACAGGCCAGGTGTCAGACCAGATGAGACCTAGAAGGGGCTAGAAAACAGCTGGTCTGCTCCCTGCTGCCTGCCCCACAGCAGGCCAACTGCGACTCCTCGTCACATCCCTGCGCACACTTGTCACATGGGTAGGATCAGAATGTAACCTATTGAACAAGATAGTGACTATTTCTTACATATTCGATCTGTGGTTCAGACTGGTCGTATGTTTTTTTCTTTACAAAGAAGGTAATACTCTTTTTTGGGTTGCATATTTTTGAGTACACACTTTTAAACCTCTCCTAGTGGAAACAGAAGGATTGATGTTTTTTTCGCTTCCCCTGGAAACCTGCAGAGCGGATGTTTTCAGCCCTTTCTTGCCAGGTACATATCTCAGTATGGTGTTGGCAGGATCACCTGTATTGTGTATATTCACCTAGTTCCAAGCCTAAGAATTCCCAAATATGTGTATTCAGTCAAAAGAAATTTAAAAGATTTGCTTAGAGTAGTATACTCCCTAATTTAATCAGGTATCCCCATTAAAGAAGGCCTACAGACAGCCAGGTATTTGATAAAGGAAAATAAATAAATGAATCTCCCTATATATTTGGACAGACATGTATAGAAAAACGACATGATATTCAGGTGATAGTATTTTCCAGTTAAAGATTTTAATTATCTACACTTTTGTATTTTATTAATCGACACTTTTGCTTTAGAGCAATTTGTAAGATTTCATTCATGTAAGCCAAGAGAGAAATAATATTTCATACTCCAGAGAAATATAATCCAAAGGAATGTAAGGACTTCTGAAGGAATTCATGTAATTTGCAGAGTTTTTTATAATGGTGCCCACTGTCTACCTAACACTGGGTGAGGTTCTGCGAATTCTAAAGATGAAAGGCAACCTACCCTCGAGTCATTCACAGGTTAGTGACAGAGACATGTAGACAAAGCAAATCACATTGCAGCAAGATCTGCAGCAGAGAGATTCACAGGTTACCGTAGGAGTAATAATAATTACAGTTAGAATCTGGCTGAGAGGATGTGGGAGAAATGCCAACAGGGGTCCTTGCGTATTCTGAGACTGTTTTATGATTCTTAGGGGACTTTGAAGAAACCATAAGGGATCTGGTACAAGAGCCTTGTAAGCTTTCTTCTGAATTATTATGTATTTCGAAGATGCCTTTTTTTGCTTTCCAAGTCTGTAAGTCATCTGTGTAGAGGGCAGGCTGTGCCATTTGCTGCCTGGGTCCAGTGTCCAGCTTCTATTCTTCCTAACTGTGAAGAAGAGCAGGTTACTTCTCTTTTATAAGAGTAGATAGCAACTACTGGGCAGGACTATTGTAAGGATTAAATAATATACGGGAAACATTTTAGAATACTGCCTGGTACACCATAAAGCTCCAGAAAATTGTCATTTTTATTGTTACTAGTTTTGGTAGCAAAACTGGGAATGTTGAAACACATCCTGGTTAGAGTCTCATTCTAAAATGCTAATTTATAACGATTAAAATTTTATGCTTTTTTTTTTTCTTTTTTGTCCTTTGTAGCTCCAAGAGGAAAGCGAGGATGGAAAACCTTTTATGCTGTACTGAAGGGAACAGTTCTATACTTGCAAAAGGTAAAAGCAAAATAAATAAATGAAACTCAAAAGTTTATGAAATGACAAATAAACAAGGTACCCCAAGAGGTATTCACTTTGTACAACAAAGCCGTATTAAACTCTCAAAAGACTGTTTAACTGATTTAATTGTTTAAATTCTTTCTTAGATTTGTTTTTGCTTTTGGTGAAAAAATGTTCTGTGGACACCCATGCAGAGAAATGGGCAGGCTGTGTTCTGACTGTGTTCAATGAGAAATATTAAACATAAGCTGCTAAGTGAGGCTTCACAGGGTCTTTGCAGGTGCAGACATGTGGCAGCACCCATTTCAGCAAATTTTTATGCCGTAATTAGTTCTAGCCTTCAGTTATATATTATTTAGCTGTCTGAATTTCAGTACTGCCTAAAGCTGGACACGTGCAATTTTCATTCAGGTCCTAAAACATGTATACGGAACAATGCAAATATGTTCCAAAATATATCCCAGGATAAAGGTTTGACCTGAGCATTCCCTGGCAACATCCTTTCTTCCAAGTTTCAAAACCTGGCGGTCTGTGTGGGGTCCAGTTGATAAGTTCTGGCCCTTTAAAAGGTGGTGCCTGGAGGTTCCATCTCCCCAGCTGTGTGGGGGTGCAGGTGGGAAGGTTGTGTGTTGACTGGAACGCGTGTACCACTGTCCAGGGCCTTGCAGGATTCTGGCTCCCACTGGGAAAGGACAGTCGCTGAATCAGGGCCAGTCGGAAACAAAGCAGACATGGCACTGCCCTCAATGGTGTCTGTTAGGGAAAGATTATTTTTATTGGGATAAAAAACATGTAACATGAAATCTACTGTTTTACGGGTTAAAATGTGCAGTACAGGATTGTTGACTATAAGCAGGGTACAGCAGCTGGAGAGAATCTTAATCTCGTGTCACCGAGACCCTGTACACGTTGGACACCAGTTCCCCATCCCGCCCCCTCCCCCCTCCTCAGTCCCTGGTAACCACATTCCGCTTTGTTGCTGTGAGTTTGTTTTTGATGCCTCGTGTGAGTGCAATCAGGTAGCGTTTGTCCTTCTCTGACAGCCTTGTCTCACTTGGCACATGCCTGTTGTGGCTTATTCATGTGGCAGCACGTGGCAGCATTCTGTTCCTTTTTACTGCTGTGTAATATCACGCCGTATGCCTACACGGTCATCTCCCATCGTCTGCAGTTCCACTTTCCGCAGTTTCTGCTGGTCTGAAAACGAGATGAAAGAATTCCAGAAGTTAACAGTTCTTAAGTTCAAAATTGCATGCCCTTCTAAGTAGCATGATGAACTCTCTCTCCTGCCCCATCCCTCCCGGGATGCGACTCATGCCTTTGTCCAGCAGGTAGGTGCCGCATGTCCTGCCCTAATAGCTTCCTCTGTTGGCTGTCAACAGTTAGGATATCACCGTGCTTTTGTTCCAGTAATCCTTATTTTACTAATAATGAATGGTCTCAAGGAGTCGTGATGCTGGCATGTCGTTATATTGATCAATTTTGTTTTTAGCCACTTACTGTGCCTAATTTAGAAATTAAGCTTTATCAAAGGTATGTGTGTATGGAAAAATACATAGTATCCAGGCATCCCTTGGTTTGCTCAGGGAAGTGATTCCAGGAGCCCCAGGGTATACAAAAATCTGCGTGTACCCTGTGGAACCCACATATTGGCAAAGTCAGCCTTCATGTACTCTGGTTCTGTGTCACACAGATGCTTTATTTTCAGTCCACATTTGGTTGGAAACTGGACAGGTGGCCTGTGCTGTTGAGACTCGTGTTGCTCAAGGGCCATCTGTACGTGGGGTTCAATGCTACTGCCAGGCATCCCCAGGGAGGTGTGGGATATGTGCCCTGTGGGTAAGAGGTGACTCCTATGCCATATTTTTTTTATTCATTCATCCATGGATGGACATTTAGATTATTTTCAACTCTTGGCTATCATGAATAATGGTATAGCAAACATGGAGAACAATATACCTTTCCAAGATCCTAACTTCATTTATTTTGGATAAATACCAGGATTTCTGGGCCATAAGGAGTTCTGTTTTTCATTTCCTATGCCACTTCCATACTGTTTTCCAAAGCAGTTATGCCTCAGCCACAGTATACGAGGGTTCTCATTTCCCTACGTCCTTGTTAACACTTATTTTGTTCATTTTCCTTTATTAATAGCCATCCTAACAGATGTGAGCTGAGGTCTGATTACGGTTTTAATTTGCTCCTAAAATAGAGAAAAACTAAACAGTTTAAGCTTTATCAACAGTATATATGTATAGAAAAGTACATAGTATGCAGTCATGCCTTGGTTTGCTCAGGGAACAACACTCTTACTCAACAAAGACTACTTCCATGACCCCAGATTCTCCAACACACACCAGTTGGGTGTCTTCCAGTCCAATTCAGTTTTGACACTGGAGATAGCTTCAGATCCTACAGACTGAGGGCTCAGCGCACAAAACTGCCCCCCACTTCAGACGCCAGTTTCAACCAGTAGCTTGTCACCTACAAGACCAACTGGCTATAAATTGGGCTTTGCATCATCCCTTCCTGAGGTTTGATTAATTTGCTAAAGTGGCTCAGACAACTCAGGGAAACATTTAACTTGCATATGTTCATTTATTATAGAGCATATCACAAAGGGGCAGGCGAATAGCCAGATGGAAAGACGCACAGGGCGAGGTGTAGGAAAAAGGACATGGAGCTTCTTTGCCACGTGTAGATGTTCAGCTCTCCAGAAGCTCTCCTGAACCTGCCCTGTGGGTTTCTATGGCGGCTCCATTATGTCAGTGCTTGTTGGTGATCACCACCTTCCTTCCCCTTTTGGGAAGTTGGGGGTAAGGTTGAGAATCCCCAAACTCTAGTCCTGCCTTGGTCTTTCTGGCTACTAGCCCCCCATCCTAAGGCTATCTCAGGGGTCACTAGCCCTCAGTCATCTCATTAGCAAACAGAAACACTCAGATTTCAGAGGTTTTAGGGGCTCAGTCCCAGGAAATGAGTATGAAGACCAAATACCTACTAATTGTTATAAATTTTTTGTATTAAAAGTAACCACATAGCAGATCTATGGCTTGCAAATATTCTCTCCAGCTCTCTAGGTTACCTTTCCAGAAAACTCTCTTGACATTTTTTTCTATGTTGCAGCCGTTAAATTTAATATGATATTTTTTTTCCTGTGTTGAAGCTTTTAAATGTAATATGTCGTCTCACTTGTCTACTTTTGTTTTTATAGCATGTGCCTTTGGTGGCCTATCCAGAAATCAGTGCCAAGTTCAGTGTTATAAAGCTTTTCCCTTATGTTTTCTTCTAGGAATTTTATGGTTTCTAATCTTATGTTTATGAGTCTTTAATCCACTTTGAGTTGATTTTTGTGTTTGGGCTAAAACACCAATCCAATTTCATTCGTTTGCACGTGGCCATATAGTTTTATAGCACCGTTTGTCGAAGAAGAGACTGTTTTCCCCACTGTGCGGTATTGGCACACTGTTACACATCATTTGACCGTATATGTACGGGATTTTTCTGACTCTCTGTTTTGTTCCATCAGTCTGTGTATCTGTCTTTATGCCAATACCACACTGTTTTGATACTGTAGCTTTTTAGTACAATATATTTTGAAATCTGGGATATGAGGCCTGTAAATTTGTTGTTCTTGCTGAAGATTGTTTTTTGTGTTATTCGGAGTCTTCAGTGATTCCACTTGAATTTTAGGAGTGGTTTTCTTTTTCTGTAAAAAATAGACTGGGATGTCAATAAGGATTGAATTGACTCTGCAAACTACTATGGGCAGCATAGACATTTAGCATGCTAAAAAATGTATACATATTTTAAGAAAGGAAAAAGCTGTATTAAAACTAATACTCTAGTCACATTTGACTTCTCCAATTACAAGAGGTGCTCAAATGTAAGTTGCTTCCATCTTTTGTTATGGGTATATAGTGAGTATTATAATTATAATACAGTTTTTTTCCTTTCTTAAATTGTATATGCATTTTTTCACCCTCTGTATATTTACAATTGTTATATCTTCCTAGTGAATAACCCTTTTGTCGTTATATAATGTCCTACTTTGTCTCTTTTGAGTATCTCTGGATAGAAGTCTTTTGACAATTTTTTATTTGAAGTCTGTTTGATATGATGTAAGTGTAGTCACCCCTGTTTTCCTTTTCAGTCAACTCTCTTTATAAGTGGGTTCCACATTCTTGGATTCAACCCACGGTGGGTCCAAAATATTAAAAGAAATAAATCACAAAATTCCAAAAAGCAAAACTAGAATTTTCTGTATTTCAAGTGCTATGTTAAATCCGTACCAATGAAGAGAAGTATAAATATTGCATTGGGTATTGCAAGTAATCCAGAGATGATTTAAACTATACAGGAGAATATGCATAGATTATATGCAAATACTATGCCATTTTATATAGGGGACCTAAGGGTTCATAGATTTTGGTACCCATGGGGAGATCCTGCAATCCCCACAGATATCAAGGAGCAGCTCTGTTTACCTTTACTGGTAAATTTTACACTTTAATGTTTTTGTTTCATATTCTTTAATTTCAACTTGAAGAACTCCCTTCAACATTTCTTGTAAGGCAGATCTAGTGATGATAATCTCAGCTTTTGTTTATCTGGGGAAATACTTCTCTTTCATTTTTAAATGATAATTCTCCTGGATATAATATTCTTGTATGGCAGTTTTGTCTTTCTTTGAGCACCTTAAAAATATCATCAGTCCCTTCTGGCCTTGCATTGTTTCTGCTGAGAAATCTACTGGTAGTCTTCTGAGGGTTCTCTAGTGTGTGACAAATCACTTTGCTATTAATGCTTTCAAAATTCTCTCATTTTCTTTACCTTCTTATAATTTTATGAGTCTCAGTGTGATTTCTTTGCATTTGTCCTAGTGGAGTTCATTAGGCTTCTTGAATCTGGGTATCTGTTTGTCCAGTTTTGAGGAGTTCTCTGTAAATAAGTTTTCCGCCCCCTTTCTCTCTTCTCCTTCTTAGACTTCCATAATGCAGGTATTGATCTGCTTGATGGTGGTACCATTAGTCCCTAAGGCTTTAACTCCTTTTTCCATTCTTTTTCCCTTTGTTCCTCTGAGTGAATAATTTCAAGTGACCTATCTTCAAGTTCATACATACTTTGTTCTGCTTCATCAAGTCTGCTCTTGAACTCCTCACTTGAACTTTTTAGTCCAGTTATTCATCAGCTTAAAATTTTCTGTTTGGTTCCTCTTTTCTGTCTCATTGACACCCCTCTCATTTTGTTCATTCATCATTTTCTTCAGCTTGTTCAACATCTATATTGCTGTTTTTATTTTGAGACGGAGTCTCACTGTGTTACCCAGGTTGGAGTGCTATGGCCATAGCTCACTATAATCTTGAACTCCTGGGCCCAATCAGTCCTTCACCTCAGCCTCCCAAGTAGCTGATACTACAGGCGTGCACTCCTATGTCTGATTTACTATTACTCTAAACATTTCAAAATGTTATAATGCCTATATAGTAAGATTGAAATAATTATTTTTCGAAAATACTCTTCCTTTGCCCATCTAGATCCCTATTCAAAGGATTTCAACCGTACTATGTATCTTTCATCAACATTTTGTATATTACCAGAACAGCTTTGTAAGGAACACTTTTATAATTATTTTTTGTTGTATTCTTTATTGGAACTTTTTTCAGGTATCTAGATTAGGAAGACCATATCTAACACAAACCCTTTTGAGGTCTCCCTTTTGGAATAGACAGAATAAAGCATATTAGAGCATGGCATGCCTCTCCTTGGACCAGGCTCTCTTTGTGAGTAGATATCCTTTGCAAAGAGAGGTACGGAGTTAGCTGAAGCTCAAAGAGCAAAAGAAAATGACTTACAGCATCCATCTAAATTTCACACTTGACTTTAAGGGTCACAGAAAGGGAGAAATGGAGACAATTGTTGATTTTCTTAGGTTATCCATGCTCTTAGGTGGCCAGATATCTTGTATTGTCTTTGTTTCCCTGGGGAGTCAGCACAGCTTCTAATTCATAAGTCAGCTGCTCTGGCCTCCACCAAATCAGTATGCTTGTGCCTGCTGGGCCCACACTGGTCCTTTCAGCTAGTTTTGTCTCTGCAGGGAAGAACCCTTTGAAATTAAATTTCACATATCACAGCTGTTTCCCCAGCATAAATCCCATTCTCTTGGCTCACTTTTTCATTTTCTCTGAAATCTCTATAAGGGGCCCAGTTGTCTTTGGCAAAACCATTTCTCTGAATACCTAGCCACAGGATTTCCACCCACTCTGTCTCGAGGTGGGCCCGGGAAGAGAAAAATACTCTTGCATTCAACATTGGAGAGAAGTGACGCAAAGAGAGATGCTGTTTCCAAGTCACCAGCTTTTTCTAGCTTATTCTCTTCTCCCTCAGATAAGTATAGTGGGAGTTTGAGTCATCCAGATATAGACAAGCAGAGGCTAAATATTGACACGAGAACAACTTTGTAAACTTTGAAGTTTCAGCATCAGTTTAGACAGAGCTTCTAGATTCTCCAAATTTATGTTACCTCTGGAGTATGGCAGCTGTGCAGTTAGGGAAAGATCGGTGAAATTGCTTTTATAAAGAGAAGAACTTAGCACTGAGGCAATTATACATTTGTGTGGGAAAGAGAAAAGTAGAGTGTGGGTTATCTAACAGGTTGCAGTTGCATTTCAATCAATAAGAATGAAAGCTTGGCAATAAAGTGTCTACTTAGGATAACAGTAAGCCTGCAAACAGTGGTCATGTTTTGTAACCAATCTCTACTCTTATTGTTGTTAATGCTGTTTTGTTTTTTTTTTTAGGCAGACAAAATGTGACAAATGTTTGCAATCTCAACTTGTAATCAATTAATATCTGTTCACAGAAATCCTAGTTTCTAGTTTCTAGTAAGACCTAGAGACTAGTTCATCAACCACTGGAAGCTTAATCTTAGACCTGGGACTTCTATGACTCTATCGACCTGATTCTTTAAATTCATTTCTTCGGGCTGGGCACAGTGGCTCTCACCTATAATCCTAGCACTCTGGGAGGCCAAGACAGGTGAATAGCTAGAGATCAGGAGTTCAAGACCAGCTTGAAAAAGAATGAGACCCTGTCTCTAAAAATTAGCTGGGTGTTGTGGCAGGCATCTATAGTCCCAGCTACTTGGGAAGCTGAGGCAAGAGGATCCCTTGAGCCCAGAACTTGGAGGTTGCCATGAACTATGATGCCATGGCCCTCTACCAAGGCAACATAGCAAGACTCTGTCTCAAAAAAAATAAATAAATTAGCTTCTTCCTGATTTGTAAAATTAACAAACAAGAAGGAAGTGGATCATACAGATATGAAGACCCTGTGGGCATCTCCTTGTGAAAGTGCCAAGCACTATGAAGTGAATAGAATGTTGTCTGTCCCAGAGCGGACTTTTGCTTAGAATGCCCTCCAGAGGCAACAGAAATGAGTGCTTGGTCTTCTTTCTCTTACAGTATGTCTGGGTTGGAGGCCCAGTACTGGAGATAGGTGTGTCCTACAGAGGGCTACTAATGTCCCGTTGCTGGAAATCTACTGCCAGCAAAAAAATAAATGATATGATTGCAAGATGGTTTGGGGTTTATCCAGTTTGGATTTTATACCCTCCCATAGTTATTTAGAGTTTATCACATGTCAGGTGCTGTGCAAAATTCTGGGCTTTCCAAGATGACTAAGAAATAGTCCCTGCCTACATACTGCTCACAAAATAGGAGAAAAACAAGTAAGTTGAGCAGTCCCCAAACAATGGGCTGAATTAATGGAGGTGTGGAAAAATCTTACTGAAGAGGGACATCCAGTCATGCTTACAAATGTCAGAGGATGAATCCCTTGGAGGACGTGTCCTTGAACTGGTACACCTTCAGCTGATGCCTGAAGGGTGAGCAGGAGTTGGCCAGGCAAGGCAGGAAAAAGCATTGTAGCTAGAGAAGGAAGAAAATAACAGATTTGAGAGAATGCAGCATGTTCAAAGAATCAAAAACCAGCTTTTCACATTTGAATTATAGAATGGAAGAGGAGTAGCAAGCAGTAGAAAGATGATGAATTATTTCTTAAATAAAGAATATATAATCATAATTAAAGAGATAGTGTCACAGTGTCGTAAACTGTCTAGGTTACAAAAGAAGCTGTTTTCTTCCCTAAAGAATTTCAAGCTCTGTGTCTGAGGTCACTGCTGTTCCCTCTGCCCAGATGCTTAAAGGATTGAGATGGTGTTGTACTCAAGCTAGGCAGCCCTTCTCATAGGACCTGCCCTATGAGTGGCACATTGTTCCCCTCTCTTTGCTCTCAGAATACCAGTATTAACTCTCCTGGGATTCAAGCAAAGCTGAGAAAAGTCACCCCTTCTCCTTCCCTTCTTCACTCAGTTCTCCACTATTTGAGTTGAGGAGTAATGAGAAAAGCCCCACCTTCCCCCTAGCCTAACACTGGATTAATTCAGGCTGGTAAAGACTCACTTATACGGCATCCTGTGTGACAGGGACTATGCCAGGTGTTGGGCTGCAGAGATCACAGGACCTAGCTTCTGTCCTTCAGGCCCTTGCTAGCACACTTGGGTTCCTCATTCATTCTCTTTTTTTCACACACCTTTCTATCCCATGTAAATTCTTCAGCCTCAAAGATTCTGTCCAGAAGATTCCAGTAACTCCTCCCACCTGAGTGCTCTGCATTTTTCCCGAGTGAACAGGCACTCATCATTGTTCTAACCTCTGCTGCTGCCAGTGTGCTGCTCCTAAATGAGGGGGGGTCCAGCCCAAGACAGAAGGAAGCAGGGCATGGGTTTCCTTAAATAAATGGATTGGATGGGTCCTCTAAAGAAGTCATTATGAGTACAGCTGGCTCCTTTAAAGACCATCTTCCCTTGACTCTTAGTGCATCCACCCCACATACTACACAACCCATTGGAATAGCAGTTTTTTTAAGGTCTCATTTCACTGGCAGTTTCCCTTCAATTACTTTAAGCCTTTTGTCAAGAATTCTCAAGTGTGAAATAGCTGGGAATGACTTTTACCCATATAGAACAATTCATTAAAAGTGGAGAGTAATAGCAAAAGCTTTATCCTCCTCCAAAAACCAAACAAAGAGAAACAACAGTCATCAGAAGCAGAACCAGGCACAGCCAAACTATACTGGAACAAGTCCCGGCAGTCCTCATTCACTCAGCCTCCTTCCTGCTCCTTTCCCAATTAGACAGAGGCTTACTGCAAAGGATTTTGGCCACTCCTATAGGAAACTTAAGAATTAATAAATAATATCTCGTGCCTCTCAAGCTTATAACCCAGGCTGTGTGTGTTGCCCTGTCCATCACATGCCTCTAGAACACAGCCACGCAGTATCGAGCAGCCTCTTAGATATTAAAGTGACAGCTCTGTTAGTCTGGGGTCTCTGTCCTTGGCTTCCTCAGATCCTTCAGGAAAACATGTCTCTTTGAAGACTAATAAAATATTCTTCCCAGAAAAGGAACCAGACCTTTAAGAGTGTGAAAAGTCCTATTCCAAAGAGTAGACATGTCTTCTCAAACTCCCAAGTCTGCCACTTAACTAATTTCTGATTTGGAGCAGTTAATTATTCTCTCTGAGCCTCAGTTCATTCATCTGTAAAATGAATCTTACAAGACTGATGTAAAATTTTTTTTAATATATGAAAAAAGTTTCAATTATATGTTAGGTTAGCAGTAAATATTGATTCCCTTCCCAGTAACTCATAAAAACTGAGAGTATTTTTTTCTTTCAGTCCTTTCCTTATTCTTTTTTTTTTTCTTTTTCAATGATAGCATTTTTTTTTTTTTTTTTTGTATTTGAGTATTTAGGACTCATGGAGGGTACAAATTCATTGATTGTATTTATTAGACAAAGTCCCTCTTCCTTTCCTGATTCTTGATGATCTCATAAGAAATAAAGTGACTGCCTCAGACTTCTTTTCTGTATCTTTTCACAGTCCTCCAACAATAGTCTGTGTGATGAAGTGATTAAGAGTACATTAAGCCATCTCAGTCATCTAAATACAGACCTCTTTCTTCTGTGCTAGCTCTTTTGAAGAACAAATAGTTCCTTCCACCCTTTCTTTCCACATCAGATCAAACACAGATGCCCCATAAATCCTCCTAGAACTGGTGCAGGGAGTAATAGGCAAGGCAAGGGCTTCCAGTTCTGGAGTTAGCAGTGTGGCACAGACACTGGTCAAAGATACCATGCTGATGTTTTTCCTCATTTTTGTAGACAACAGTTACATGTGTGACATTAGGTCTGCATACTCAGCTTTCAATTAGGGGGATTTTACCAAAGATCAGACACGTGCCTCTTGTCGTCCTCCCACCACCCCAGCCCTGGAGGTTGAGGGAGTCCCTGACTTGGGCCTTCTCTTCTGTGACTAAGCCAACTCTATGATACTCTATAATACTCTGCACTCACTGCATATGGCAAAAACATGAAACAAGCCAAATAGGAGCCCCCCTAACCTTCTTGAAGGGATGCATAAGAGCAGTATTCCTGTACTTAAAGAAAAAAGTATCTTTGCAAAGCAATGCTTTATATCTAATATGTAAAAAATAAACACTCCCAGATCACAGCATTATGTATCACAACTGTCAGAAATGTCTTGGCAGATTTCCTGAGCCAGCTGACTTCAGTGATTGTTAGCCAGAGACAAGACTGGCTTGTTAACATGATAAAGTTTGTAGGGTACTGTATACATCTGAGCTTCGCTACATCATAGGAGAATACCGTTTCCATTTTTTTTAATTGAGAAACTGAGGCTCAAAGCTTGATTCACCCACTTGGGATTATGAAGGTGGTGGTAGCCAGGCTAGTGGTTTCTCCATCAGGCTTTTCTGGAACACCAAAGGTCTAGCCTGTGACCTTTGTAATTACTGGAAGTTTAAAACAAGCTCCTGGGGGATGGGATGTCTCTGACTTTTATGTCTTCACCCAGATCCAAGTAACTTGGGCTGATACATAGCAAAGGTGCCGCCATTTCCTTTTCCTTTAGCTTCCTGTTTTAGTGAGGGCTAGTGGGTTCCAGCTCTCTCTCACATTCCCCTGACTTTTGCCACTCTTCACTGGAATATAGGACTGTCCCTAATCAAACCCTATAATAACGGTAAGTATAAACTTTGAGATTTTCTAACATAGTCCTTTTTCAGGCATTCTTCCTATTCATCCCAGAGGCTGTGAAATATGGAAAGGTCAACATTCCAACCATTTAACTCACAGATCAACACTTAATGTAGTTCATTTATCCATTATAGCTGAACTTTGGCTAACAAGATACCATTCTGAGACAGCCATGATGTTAGTTGGGGAGCAAATCGGTAATTTGTAAGATTAGTAGTCCGCCAGTATTTTAGAATGTTAAACCTGGAGATTTGATTGTGAGCAAGACGCAGTTCCTAAAGAACCTTATATTCTGTCTGAAGAGATGAACAAATATAAAAAGGCAATTCAGTGCAATTTGGTAAGTGCTACAAAGAGGGAAGTATTCCATGGAAACACGTTTAGAAGGGTTCTTAACTGAGCCTTAGGAAGAGAAGGGAAGATCAGGGAAGGATTCATGAACAAAGTGACATCTCACCCTGTACTGAAATTCGTCCCAGAGGGACGCTCAGACAAACCTGTGTGGCGATGTGAGAAACCACAGCACATCCCCAGAGCTGCAGGTTCAGTGTTCAGGGAAGAGGGTGACAAGCTTGGAAAGCCATGTTAGGGGCGAGACTGTATCTTAGGGCAGTGCTTTTCAACCTTTTATATCTCGCAACACACTTGAACGTATTGTTGAACTTCCACAGCACACTTAAATTATGTTGATTAAAAAAAAACGAAAAAGAGAATGTACTGACTATGCTTTGAATGTCATTCAAAAACGATTTAATGAATGATCTTCAAAAATTTCCGAGGCACACCAGTTAAAAATCACGCTCTTAGAACAATGTGGAGCTAACAAAGGGTTTTAAATAAGGGAATGACATGATCGTATATTTTAGAAAGATCCTCCTGGCTATAGGAGGGAGAATGGATTGGAAGTAGATTGGATCAGAGACATAGAGACCAGATTAGCCTGCACTAGGGTAGGGGTAAGAGGGAAGAAGAAACATAGTCTAACTGGAGATTTCTATTTAAGGTGTTGAATTCCACGTGCCTGTGCATAATAAATTAGCCCATAAGCAATTATGCATATTCAGATCTGGAGCCCAGCAGGGAACCTAGAAATACAGATCTGGGTAGTCACGAACAAATAGTTGGTAATTTAATAGGTGAGCAGTCTGTGCAGTGAGCAGAAGATGGAAGGACAGAGCAGTGTCAGACCAACACAGGCACTCCACATGTGACAGTTGGGGAGAAAAGGAGCGAGAGAAAGTGGTGCCCCTGCCACCAAGAGGTGTTAGAAATGTTCCATGCTGCGAAAAGGGTAAGAGAGGAATTGGAAAATGCCCCATGATTTCAGTAACCAGGAAATTATTGATAAAGCACTTTCAGTGGAGGGGTGGGTACAGAAGCCACATTGGAGAGAGAGCTAAAGAAACAGAAGCAGGGAATATGGTGACAACTACTTTCAAGAAGCTTCGATCTGTTTTTTGAAATTATCTTTTACTTTTACTTATAAATATTAGTTGTCTATTTTTTGAGACTTTGGGGGAAAAAAAGAAGAAATTAACTGATGACTCCATACTGAACCTCAGATTCAAAGCATTCTATAATAGACATACTCTTATCTGACAATGTGAATGTTACTTTCTTTGCATTATTATTATTATTGCTTAATATTTCGATGCAACAATCATCTGATTTCTTTTCTGAATGTATTTATCTTCATTCATTCTTTACGAGGTTTTTGTTTCTAGTCCTTATTTTAAACATTGTTATTGTCAACAATTTTTTTTTTTTTTGTATGTGGGAACCATGCAATTTATCAAAAGCCAATGGGTTATAGCCTTCATGTGAAAGGGTGGAGGGAGGGTAATTGGTGGGCCCGTACAGGTGAAATGTACCAAATGCAGAATACAAATGTCTGAACACAATAACTAAGAAAATGCCATGAAGGCCACGTCAACCAATCTGATGAAAACATTTCAGACTGCATACAAAACCAGCACACTGTACCCGTGATTGCACCAATGTACACAGCTATGATTCAATAAAAAAAAAAAAAGTATAACATTTGAAGTTAGAGGTTAATTAATTCATTTGTTTATACATAAACCTTTTGTAAAGCTTCTGGCCCAACTTCACTATCTTGTATCAAATGTAATGGCGGTTTTAAAAAATGTACATCACTATAAAGAATTTTGTTCATAAAACTCACATTCACATAACAACAAAGTATTGTCATTAAATTTTAAGCCTTTTTAATTCTGTGAAGGCAAAAAGTAGAAACCTACTAAACACACGTATATGTAAAAAATTAAAAAAAATTTTTAATTTTTAAGAAAAAGGAGCTAAAGAAGCTTCGCCTGTAGTTTCCACTTTGATCCCCTTCCTGTGACTTCAGTAAATAACAGGTCCCCGAAGTCTGTGTCATTTCCGTTACATCTCTTTTCTTTCCTACTATTGATTTCTCTCTAAAGTAAAACGAGGCCTTGCCTTTGTTCCTTCCCCCAACAGTTTCTGACATTATCCAGAGCTCTTGTTTTGCTTCTCCATGTTGCTCCTCCTCATCGGCACTCACCTCATTTCCCTTTCTGGCCCCTCCCTTCTTGTTACTTAGTCACATGTGCCTTTCACTTTCAAGCAAAGAGGAAATCCACAGAGTATCGCAATAGTGATGTCGATGATCCACAGAAGGTCACATTAGGACCCGTGTGAGAAATAAAAATAGTGTCTGCTCTCTGGAGGACCTTGGCCTCACAGTGTGGACGAGAAGCCCCTTCTTACACAGTGACGGGGTAGTGACCTCAGGAAATCATCTCATGAAAAAGCAGCGGTTAACATGATAAAAGCCAAGGTGAGGATCAGGGGGATTAAAAAATGGGCATATGAGCAAATAACTGCTTCCAATTTCTAGAACTCTGAGGTAGAACCTGTGGAATAGATGCCAGCATACGAGCTGATTTAAATATTTACACATTCAAAACTGTTCCAAAACTCAAGTACCAGTAATGGTCAGGCACACCAGGGCAGTCATGGTGGAATGGTTTTATTTGTCTTACAGCTGAATAAAAATACATTCCTACCCTTAAAAATATACTCCTACCCTTCTATCCTTGTTTTTTTCTCATGCCTGCAGTGCCCCTGAACCCAAGCAGCTCATACTATCGGAATATAAAGTGTTCATGGCAGACAAGTCTAATATTATCAGTTTAATGTTAGACTTGTAGGTCATATATGCTTTAAAAATTAGAAACTGCTATGAAATGATGATAAAAATGATTAGAATCTTGTTGGTCTTGATGATCCATCATTGTTGACATTTGGATGTAAACTTCATATGCATTTTGTCAGCAGAGAGTGAGTCATCTGCTAACCAAGTGCTTAGGCAAGCCTTTGCTGTCTCACTTTAGAAGTTCTTTCTCGGTTTCTGTTACAGGTTTTGTGTCCCTGCCAGCCTTTTTCTTCAAAGCATTTCAGTAAGGATTGTGGTGGTATTCTTATGACAGGTCTGGTTGTCACAAAACTGAACCACCCTAAAGACCGTCAGGTGACTGGTGGGGTGTAGGTGGCTGGTTAGTGGATAATGATGAAGGACTGAGAATTTGGTGATTCATTCTTCTGTTCTCCAGACCAAGCTCTTGAGCTTCTTTAATATATATATATCTTTTATTAAATTTTAGCTGTACATTAGTGCAATCAAGGGGTACAATGTGCTGATTTCATACACAATCTGAAATATTTTCATCAAACTGTTTAACATAGCCTTCATGGCATTTTCTTAGTTATTATATGAAGACATTTATATTCTGCATATAGTAAGTTTCGCCTGTACCCTTCTAAGATGCTCCGTAAGTGTGATCCCACCAATTACCCTCCCTCCACCCTACCCTCTCACATCCCTCCTCTCCCTTGCCCCTTTCCCCATATTCTTGTGCTATAGTTCGGTTATAGCCTTCATATGAAAGCTATAAATTAGCTTCATACTAGGGCTGAGTACATTGAATACTTTTTCTTCCATTCTTGAAATACTTTGCTAAGAAGAATATGTTCCAGCTCCATCCATATAAACATGAAAGAGGTAGAGTCTCCATCTTTCTTTAAGGCTGCATAGTATTCCATGGTGTATATATACCACAATTTATTAATCCATTCGTGGGTCGATGGGCACTTGGGCTTCTTTCATGACTTAGCAATTATGAATTGGGTTGCAATGAACATTCTTGTACAGATGTCTTTATTATAATGTGATTTTTAGTCTTCTGGGTATATACCTAGTAAAGGAATTATAGGATCGAATGGCAGGTCTATTTTTAGATCTCTGAGTATTCTCTAAACATCCTTCCAAAAGGAACATATTAGTGTGCATTCCCACCAACAGTATAGAAGTGTTTCCTTTTTTCCACATCCACGCCAACATCTCTGATTTGGGGATTTTGTTATGTGGGCTAATCTCACTGGAGTTAGGTGATATCTCAAAGTGGTTTTAATTTGCATTTCTCTGATGATAAAGGATGGTCAGCATTTTTTCATGTGTCTGTAAGCTGTGCACCTGTCTTCTTTAGAGAAGTTTCTCTTCAAGTCCTTTGCCCACCCTGAGATGGGATCACGTGTCCTGTTGTTGCTAATACATTTGAGTTCTCTGTGTATTCTGGTTATTAAACCTTTATCGAGGCATAACCTGCAAATATTTTCTCCCATTCTGAAGGCTATCTGCTTTCTATACTTACTGTGTCTCTTTTTTAGTTTAAATTTAACATTTGGGGGACACTGGGAAATTCAATGGAATTCAACGAGCAGGGAAGAAAACACCCAGAGAATGTTTACATTCTAATTAAACACTTCTCATTGCAAATGAGGCAAAGGATTTAAAAGGTAAATGTTAGGTGCCAGATAAGGATTTGAGAGGGAAGTAAACTAAGTAGGTGAAACTCTACCGTCCTCCTTCTACCCCTGTGAAGCCATACTCTGGACTTCTGGCCCTAGATAAGTTCTCAGCAAGGTCTTTAATTTGATGCTTCTTTTAGGAACAAGAACAATCTTGTCGGTAATTTAAAAGTTCTGTCAATTTGAATAGAAATCAAGAAAATTCAGAATTGTATTTAGTTGCAGTTTGCACCCGACCCCAACCGAGGCCTGCAGTGTGAGTGCAGCTTCTTCCCTTCCGTGGTCCGCCCTCTCCCGGGCTGGCCAGCTCCTGTTGCAGACCTGCGCCGTGAGCCCCGGGGAGATGACTGAGAGACGAGGACGGTCTCCAGAGTTGATTCTGTGGCCGTGTGACATCAGGCCTTGTATAGCACTACACAATGTCTGCCTCTTTCTCTTCTGGGCCCTTTAGTAGTTTCTTTGGCAATCATCAGGCTGGGAGCTTCCTGCCACAGTTCTTTTGACACAAGTCACCACTTCCGTTGGCTTCTCCCTCTGGATTACTCCAAACCTGCCCAGCATCCCCCTCCATTGTCCCCCAGAACTTGGGTTTTCACTTCTGTTCAGTTGTTGGTCTTTCAGAGTAGAGCCCCTTTCAAGATGGCTGACGGCAGGCTCCTTCCTGGAGCTCGTATCTGACCCTCCAGGGGGCGCATTCTTGGTATCACCCTGAGTAGCCCTTTCTCACTCTGTGCTCTGCCATCAAGCAGTTGCATCCCTCACTAAAGCTTCCAAGTGGTTCCTTGAAACCCTCATCATTCAACTTTGGGTGGGGAAGAGCACCCTCCATTTCCCCCTGACACTTCTCTCTAAATGACTCCTCCCCCTTCCCCATCTGGAGGTGTGTGGTGAGCCAAGGACGAGGCAAAGGATTTAAAAGGTAAACATTAGGTGCCAGATAAGGCTGGTACCACAGGCTGTGGCTCCACAGATGGTTGCTGTCTTCTGCATAGTTGACCCAGCACCTCCTTTCAGGATGTGAAAGTATTTGGCATCCTCTGAACCAGGGGTTCATAGTTCTATTTTTGGGATCTTTACCAAAACTCCAGGACAGAAGGGAGCCTACTATAAAATACTCAAATAATTGAAGTGAGTTTGGGATATTTTCATTCCTTCTTTCGGTTCCCTCCAAACTTCAGTTTTATTCCTAGTTACTTCCTTTGCCTTCATCCATCTGGACCTCCCAGCATGAGTTACAAGGAGCCCAGCAATACTGGTGGCAGTTTATTGGATCCCTTCCCGCGGATGCTGGGCAGGTTGTTGGTGTGCAGCGAGGGATGGAGACACAGGGTGGGTGTGGCTGGCATCGGCTTCTGTTCAGTCCTGCCAGCAGGGGGAACAGGGAATGATCCAGAGCCTGGCAGGACTTCAGAAGCAATGATCCAGAACCTTTCCTTCCACCCACTTAAGCACAGTGTGAAGATGTTTGAAGACCAAAGCTTTTGTAAGCACTAAACACTGATTTCTGCCCGTGTTAATTTTTCATTTTACAGTGTTTGTGGCCATTAGAGGGGATGAGATTACGATTTATAACCGAATTGTCACTCTTCTTTTAATAACATAAAAACAGAAAACATTGTCCTCATTAGGTGCTCCAGGGAATTCCACCTTCCTCGATTTGTTATCTAGCAGATTTTAAAATGTAAAAGAAATTTTTGAAACTAAGCAACTAGCAAGAGAGCTCATGAATAATGGAGTCCTCATAAAAGATCATTTACTTGTTCTTGAAATCCATATGCTAGTAAGCAACAGAATACACTTGCTGTACAAGCTTCTAGGCATTCAGCTTCTCACAGAAAGAGAATGCTCAATGAGAAGAGAGAGGCAGGAAATTTCCCATACTAATTCTTTGCTCAAAAAGATCTGATTTTATCCCATGGCTTCAATATGTCGGTAACACAATCTATTATGTTGCAATTGAACTGGGACGTTCTCAAGAAATAATGTTAAGACTTAGTCATTATTTCCTGAAGTTTCACTAAATTAGTAACACTGCAGGCCAATGATTCAATTTTGTTTTAATGTCTTTGTTCAAATTCTTAATACACATAGATCATGACCTATTATGTAACACTTGATGCAGGAATACTCACAAAGGACAACTGTGGTTGTAATTCTATATCATTGGTTAGTACCTTAAAATGGGGAAGTGGGAGGTTTCATGTGTTTTCTATAATTAATTTTAGGATAGCATTTTATCTGATGCTGTTTGGGTAAAGCACAGCTTTCTTGGGAAGGGGAAAAAAGTCTTAGCAACTCTCGCTTGGGAGTATTTTTACTTTCCAGTTCCAAAATGCAGCCAACACAGAGATTCTCTTGTGAGCCTGCCCTACCAGAATGTTCCAGTTAAAGGAAGCAAGACCCAGCAGAAAGTATCCTGCTGTAGACCTTTGCTGAATCATAACCTTCCTCCATATACGTCATGCCCCGTCCACACTTACGCCCAATTCATAAGCAGTTAGTGCCTGACAATCCTGATTTCAAAACAAAACTGGGATCTGACTACTCGGATCACCTTGGCTCTTCCCACTCTTATCTCCCCCTGAGTCTCCTAGTTGGTCCCCAGACCTATCTACATAGGCCAGCTAGAAGAATCTTGTATTTCCTCACCTTAAAACCCACTGGCAGCGTCCTACTGGGAATAAAATCCACCTTCCTGCCAGGCTCCCAGACCCTGCCTGATGAAGCCCTGCCCCTTCCACCTCACCTCCTGCTCCTGGGCTCACCCACCCCACCCTCCTACCTAATCCACCAAGCTCTTCCCCTCCACAGGGCCTTTGTGCTTATTCCTCTACCTGGAATCTATTCTTTCAGATCTTGAGCTCACTGTCCCCTCATTATCCCTCAAGATTAACTCATGTGTCTGCTTTTTAGATAGAGTCCCCCTTGGCACCATCTCTAGGAGCCATCCCCTTCCCTGAGTTATTTCACATCTCTCTATTACTTCATCAGATGTTTTCCAATCAGAGAGTATGCCTATTTATTTGCTAAAATACCTGCTCTATGGGCAGGGCCTATGCTCTGTGGGTAGGGCACCGGCCACATATGCTGGGGCTGGTGGGTTCAAAACTAGCCCGAACTACTAAAACAACAATGACAACTGCAACAACAAAAATAGCCGGGCACTGTGGCAGGCGCTGAGGTTGCCATGAGCTGTGATGCCATGGCAATCTACCCAGGGTAACAGCTTGAGACTCAGTCTCCAAAATAAAATACCTGCTCTGTGATACCAGGGCTGCTGTGTACCTGTTCATTGCTAAATCCCCAATGCAAAGATAAGTGCAAGTTGTATGGGCTCAGTAAATGCAGAGAGTGCCAAAGAATGTGTACAGATAAGTGCAAGTTGTATGGGCTCAGTAAATGCAGAGAGTGCCAAAAAATGTGCACACATTTTAAGGATGTTATCTACGTATTACTTTTTTTTAAATACATGTATTTTATTATTCTTCATTACATTATTTCCCCTCCCCCACCCCCCAGTGGTAAGACAGAATTTATTTACAGAAAAGAATACAGAAAACACTAAAGCTCCTGATAGAGGGAGAGAATTCAAGTGGGGAGAGAGAAGCTCTCTCCGTTTCTCTCCCGGTCTTTCCCCGTCTCCTCCTTTAGGCCTTTAGTCTCAGGGTATATATAGGTGTTCCT
>CAUYON010040575.1:0-17428 GCA_963573935.1 Arctocebus calabarensis
GGCTAAGGCGCCAGCCACGTACACCTGAGCTGGCAGGTTCGAATCCAGCCTGGGCCCGCCAAACAACAATGACGGCTGCAACCAAAAAATGGCCGGGCGTTGTGGCGGGCGCCTGTAGTCCCAGCTACTTGGGAGGCGGAGGCAGGAGACTCACTTGAGCCCAGGAATTGGAGGTGGCTGTGAGCTGTGATGCCACAGGGCTCTATCCAGGGTGACAGCTTGAGGCTCCGTCAATATATTAAAACATATTGATACCTGATAAAAGATTTGTATCTAAAATACAGAAAGAACAACAATGAACACACAAAGTCATGCACACAGAAGCACATATACTGTTGCATATTTTTTTCAGTGGAAGGACAGTGCAATTCAGTACCTTAGGTCAGCACACAGGAGAGTTTTTCCTAAGATTTCTTCTAGAATTTTTATGGTGTCAGATCTTAAATTTAATTCTTTAATGCATTTTGAGTTACTTTTGGTATATGGTAAGAGACAAGGATCTAGTTTCGTTCTTCTGCATGTGGCTCTCCAATTTTTCCAGCACCATTTTTTTCACTGGAAGGAGAGTGCAATTGTGTAGTCAATGAAACCATATTCAAAATTCATAGAATAATTGTATTTTTATTTCATACATGTTAGGAAAAGCTAAAAGGCTATTTATATATACCCAAAATCCCTTGAGATTTTTTTTTTTATTTGCCTAGATACCAATGTGTAACTTCTTCACACAAGGAATTTTTAAAAAAGAAACAAACAAGAAATTGAATAGTCTCACTAAAATCAGAGATTCTAAATCTTTTCCTCCCTGTTTTTAGAGGCTTATAAAAGCTGAAATACAGTCTTTCTGTACTCTCTAAGGTTCATAGGTATCTACGACAATACAATTTAATAGGACCTGACAAAAATACAACTCAGCAGACCTATAAAGGGAAATCTTTCAGACATTGAAAAAAAATTTTTTTCCACTCATTTTAGAGGACTAAGTTGCTGGGATCCTCACGTTTTGTCATGTACTAATTCTTCTCTCTTTTCATTCCACTTTGCATAATATATTGGACAAATTTGGGATTGAATACAACCATTTGTAAAACTGACGATTTTAGAAATGGGATAAATGAGGATAAAAGGTTTATATTACTCACCTGTCTTCACTTAGGAGCCCTGAAATCCCTAAATCTTTTCTTAGTTTCAGAGGTGATGTTCAAGGTAACTGATGTTCAACAGAAAAATAATTCTACCTGCTGATGAAGGAACTCTGAGTTTGAAAACATCTTGATGCAATTAGAAATTTTGATTTAGTCTTAGCCCAAGTGGCTTTGTAAAATACAAGTAATATTGCGCTTTCACACAATGGGAGCATATGCAACACATGTTCATACTAGATTAAAGGTCTGTATAAATGAATAATATCTCTTTGGCAAAGGTATTATACTAAGAATTGATCTATGAGCCCAGGAGTTAGAGGTTGCTGTGAGCTGTGATGCCATGGCACTCTACCCAGGGCGACAGCTTGAGGCTCTGTCTCAAAAAAAAAAAAAAAAATTGATCTAGAGAGAAGGTACTGAATTGTAGCAATGTTCAGGCCTGAGACCAGGAAAGTTTTAAGGGCCTAAGAATGTATAAGTGTATGCAGAGCTTGCATCTCTAGGTGATGGAAAATACCATGGGAGATTATGGTAGCAAATAGCAAAATAAGACCAGGTATAAATTGGAAGAGGAGGAAGTTGGTTAGTCATTCATCTAAAGGTATTTTCCAAATCATAACACAGATTAATAGAGCCCAAGGACAGCAGTGGACTTGCTGGGTGGAAGAGGCAATGAAAAATGTTTGGGGGCTGTAAAGGCAGCTGGAACTTGGAGAATAGAGAACTAAAGACGACAGAGCTGTAGTCATAATGCTAAAAACCTCTGCATCAATTCTGTCTCACATCCTTGGCCAGTTCCTAAATAGAGCATATGCATTGTGAGATTCTGAGAGGCCAAGCAAAAAACATCAGGAGGCCACATAGGTGGGCAGAGATTTCAGAGGTCACATAATGCTGGGAAGACATTGCAGTCCGAGCTCATCCAAAGGGGAAAGATATTCATGAACACATTAGATTTTCAGTTGACATACCACAAGGTCATGCCCTAGAACTAAAGAAAATACCTTAAGAATATAAGTGAAACAAAAATAGATCCATTCTAACAAAGCTTAAAACTAAGTCTTGATAAGATTGCAATGATCTATCAATAAGATAAAACATTCTTAAGAGGAAAATATTATAACAACCTCCAAAATCCTCTACAGTGCCTGGAATTTTATTTGAAAAATGACTGGACAGACAAAGAAGCAAGAAAAATCAGCTAAAAAAGTACTAATAGAATCAATTCCAGAGAGGAAGCCAGCAAAGACTTCAAAATAACCACAATTAATATGCTAAATATTTATTATCTAGGGTTGTAGTAAAGGTCAAGTGAAATGATGTATGCACAAGTGTTTAGCACTCAAATGTTTTCTTTTCTCTTAAATATTGCTAGGAAAACCCTGCAGACTCTTAGTAACTACTGATTTCTTGATGTTATGCAGAACACCAATCTCAGAAGTAATTATTTCCAATTCATAGATTATGGGATAGTTAATTTTAGATGTTTATTTGACTGAATTAAGGAATTTGACTAGTAAAGTATTATTTGGGGGCGTATCTATAAGAGTGTTTGCAGAGGATATTAGCACGTGAGTCTGAGTAGACTAAGCAGTGAATATCCACCTGCAATGTAAACACAGACACCATCCACTCTAATGGGAGCCCCGAGCAAACCAAAACAGAGAAAAGGTGAATATGTCAATCTATCTACTAGAGCTAAGATACACTTTTCTTCTGCTCTCGGGCAGGTCCAGGTTCCCTAGTCTTTTGACTCCAGGACTTACCAGTACCCTATTGGGTTCTCAGGCCTTTGACCTCAGACTGAGAATTACACCATCAGCTTATATGATTCTGAGGCCTTTGGACTAAGCCAGACCAGCAGCATCCCCGGGTCTCCAGTTTAGACAGCGTATTGTGAAATTTCTCTGCTTCCACAATCGCATGAGTCATTTTCCCCTAGTAAATCCTTTGTTTCATATCTGTATCATCTCTCTCTCTCTCCCTCTCTTCATATATATTGGTTCTGTCTCTGTAGAATTCCAACTAATACAGATTAGAATGAGACTAAGACAATTACAGTTTTCTTTTACATGAGTTCTACTCCAAATATGTCTTCCTAAGACTATACTTAGGTTGCAATGATTGAATTTCTGTCTTAGAAGTATAATAAGATATTTAGAGTGTATTGTGCAAAAGAGGCCTAATTTTAGTCATAATAGATTGCTTTTATTCATTTAGCCACACGAAAGAGTAATCTTTCATGGACATTTATGCAGTTTGCCATTCTCTGCCATTTGTTGATTATAATACTAGCTGTTGAGGGAACGTAAGTATTAGACTACCTCATTGTAAGGCTAAAAGTTGAAAAATTGTTATTAATTATAAAACATATAATAGCTCAACTGGGAAAATGGAATATTACAAGTGGCAAAATTTAGGAATAATAAAAGAGAACATATGTGCTGAAAATTTTATAAGGAAAATGTTATAGTATATAAGAAATTTCAGTAAATTATTATCATCATCAGAAAGCACTAAAGTTTCCATCTGTACCTGGAACTCTTTAAAAAGTGAACAAAGAAAATCAAATGATATGCTACTTTTAGTATAAAAATACATGTTTATGTTTATGAAGAATTTGATTAGAATATACATTAAGTATATTGAGAAAAATACATATCCATACTGTTCAGGTTTTTAATGTAGCATATAATCATTAAGCAAAATGATTTCTCTTGGAAGCCTCAGTAATAAAACTGTAGGATAACAGAAGCTTGAGCATCAATAAAGAAATAATAATTTGAGGGTGTATTATTTGAAATGGATAAAGCAAAGTTCTATGGAAGCTGCTGAAATCATCATTCTTAGGGCCCTTTTCCTGGGTTATATCTCAGCGTCATTTAAGGGGCACAAGAAAAACACCAGCAGTAATACTTTCCCCTGCCTAATGTAGTTCCATAGAAACATTTGTATTTAATCAATAGCCTTTAATTTCTTTTTTCTTTATTTTTAATAGCCCTTAATTTCTATGCAATACATTTACTAACTTATTAATTTACTTATTTATCTATAAATTCATTCATGTTCCAATTACTTATTGAATATCATTCATTCTACTTGTCTAGCAGGATTCTAGTCAATGAGGATATGGCAGAGAGCAAGACCCTCAAAGTTGCTGTGGTCATAGATGCTGTATTCTAACTAGGAGAACCAGAAACTAAGTCAAGAAAGAAATGGATAAGGTAATTTTAGATATGAGAATTACTCCAAAGTAAAAAAAAAAAAAAAATTCAGGTTTCTAATAAAAGTGATGGAGGAACTGAAATCCAAAAAGATTTCAGGAAAATCATAGACCTGAATGCCAATAAAAAGCAGGCTACTTAAAGATTTTGTAAAATAGTGTTTTAGGCAGAGGGAAGTTAAAAGGTATAAGGAACTTGCTTCATCCATTGTTCAGGAAGAGAGAAGCTAGTATGGCTAAAGCTTGGGGAATAAATCAAGTTTTGCATATTTATTCATGTTCTAGTGTGTATCATTAGTCTTTTTATTTTTATTACAAAGTAGTATCCCAATATACTACCAAATGTTAACTATTTTTTAATCCAGTCATCTGTTGTTGAACATTAGAGTGGTTTCCATGAATGAAGTTACTATGCACATTCAAGTCTTTAGGAGGACGTGTTTTCTTTTTTTCCATTCCACGTTAGAATGGACTTTGTGCTAAGTGTATGTTTAATTATGTCAGAAATCACTGAAACATTGGACAAATTCACACTCTTAAGAGCAATACATGAAAGTTTCACTTTCTCTACACGCTTGTCAACATTTGGAATTGACTGCCTTTACAATGTTAGCTTTTCTAGAAAATGCGTGGTTAATTACATCTTTAAAAGGACAGATATTTTAATCTTTATGACATTCAATTGCTTATTTTCTTATTAAATTAGTGCTTTATACATAGAAATATCTGCTTAGCAATAGATTGCAAAGTTTCTGATATATTTTCTTCTAGATATTTACAGCTTTAGTTTCTACTTTTTCTTTCTTTTTTTTAATTTTTTAATTTTTTTGCAGTTTTTGGCCGGGGCTGGGTTTGAACCCGCCACCTCTGGCATATGGGGCTGGTGCCCTACTCCTTTGAGCCACAGGAGGTGCCCTTTAGTTTCTACTTTTAAGTCTATGATCCATCTTATGCTAAATGTACATTATAAAGAACTGGTTAAGGTTTTTTTGTTTAATATGTATATCCCAAAGTATGGGGAGTATCAGCACCATGTATATGAATCGCGCCCTGTGATTGCACCAATGTACATAATTATGATTCAATAAAATTATTAAAAATATATATATATATATATATTATTTTTTTAACAAATGCAACCAGTGTAACATGGTTTCTTGTACCCTCAATGAATCCCCAACAATAAAAAAAAAAAAAAGATTCACAATGTAAAAAATATATATATATATATGTATTATTTTTTTCCTGTTGGATTATGTTCGTATTTTTAAAGAAACTCATTGAACATATATATGTGTGAATCTATTTCTGGATTCTCCATTTTATCTTTTTATTCTGTATATCTGCTCCTTACATAAATATCACACTGTCTTAAGTTCTGTAGTTTTAAAATAAGTTTAGAGAAGAGTATAAGTAGTTCAACTATATGTTCTTTTTAAAAATTGGTTTGGCAAGTCTATGTCTTTTAATTTTCCATATAAACATTTAGAATCAGTTTGTAAATTCCTAGGGAAAAACAAGCCTGCTTCGATTTTGATTGAGATAACTTAGAATATGTAAATCAATTTTGGAAGAATTGATTTGAACACTATTGAGTCATCTAATCCATGAATGAGATGTATCAGTACAAATTTTTAATTTTTCATTTCTCTGCTCAATATTTTCTAGTTATAAGTGTATAGGTCTTTCAACATTTTGTTAAATTTATCCCTAAATATTTCATAACTTGGAGATAATCTTGAAAATAGAATTTATATTTAATAGAAGTCATGAGAACAAATATCTTTGATTTTTTTCCTTCCCTATAAGGCAGTGGTTCTCAACCTTCCTAATGCCGCGACCCTTTAATAAAGTTCCTCAAGTTGTGGTGAACCTCAACCATAAAATTATTTTCCTTGCTACTTCATAACTGTAATTTTGCTACTGTTATAAACTATAACAGTAGCAAATATCTAATATGCAGGATGTCTTAGGCAACCCCTGTGAAAGGGTTGTTCCACTCCCAAAGGGGTGGAGGCTCACAGGTTGAGAACCGCTGCTATAATGGGAAAGTACTCAATCTTTACCATTAAGTTTTTATAAGGTGTCCCTTATCAGATTAAGTAAGTTCTCTATAATACAATGCCAAACTAGGTGGACATTGAATTTTTTCAAGTATTTTTTTCTGCATATGCATAATTAATCATTTTATTTAATTATGCCTGTTTTAATTGACAGTTTTTTTCATTATATCCCTTTTATATTCTTTTTAATGCTTATAATTTCTGCAGTTATATCTTCTTTTAAATTCCTGATATTGGGCAGCACCTGTGGCTCAGTAGGTAAGGCGCTGGCCCCATATCCCGAGGGTGGTGGGTTCAAACCCAGCCCCAGCCAAACTGCAGCAAAAAAATAGCCGGGCGTTGTGGTGGGCGCCTGTAGTCCCAGCTACTCGGGAGGCTGAGGCAAGAGAATTACCTAAGCCCAGGAGTTGGAGGTTGCTGTGAGCTGTGTGATGCCACGGCACTCTACTGACGGCGATAAAGTGAGACTCTGTCTCTACAATAAATAAATAAATAAATAAATAAATAAATAAATAAATAAATAAATAAATTCCTGATATTAGTCATTTGTGCATTTCTATTTTTTCTTGATAAAATTAGATTTTTATTGATTTGTTTTTTAATACAGTCTTCTGTTTCATTAAATTTCTCTATTCTTTTCTGTTGTCTACATCCTGAATTTCAACTTTTAGCTTAGTTTTTTTTTTATTTTACTTATTTTAGGTTTAGTTTTCCTTTTGCTTTTTTTTTTTTTTCAGAGACAGAGTCTCACTTTATCACCCTTGGTAGAGTGCCAAGTGCTGTGCCATCACAGCTCACAGCAACCTCCAGATCCTGGGCTTAGGCGATTCTCTGGCCTCAGCCTCCCGAGTAGCTGGGACTACAGGCGCCTGCCACAACACCTGGCTATTTTTCTGTTTTGCAGTTCCCCCGCGGCTGGGTTTGAACCCGCCACCTATGGCATATGGGGCCGGCACCCTACTCAATGAGCCACAGGTGCCGCCCTCCTTTTGCTTTTAATTTTCTTAATTTTTCTTTTTTAAAGTTTCTTCAGGTGGAAGATCATAGATTATGTGCATACATATATAATATAATGTTACATTCTAACTTTAGCAGCATCCTATAAATTTTGATATGTTCTGCTTCTCATCTCAAATCATTTTTTTTTTAAGACAGAGACTCACTTTGTTGCCCTTGGTAGAGTGCCCTGGTGTCATAGCTCACAACTACCTCAAACTCCTGGGCTCAAGCAATTCTCTTGCCTCAGCCTCCCGAGTAGCTGGAACTACAGGCACTCATCACAATGCCCAGCTATTTTTAGAGACGGGGGTCTTGCTCTTGCTCAGGCTGGTCTGTAACTCAGGTAGGATTACAGGAATGAGCTACCATCAATTCATTTTTAAATGCTTTTTGTAGTCTTTGATAATTACTTCTTCCATTAAGGCATTATTTAGAAATGGGTTGTTTACCATGTATTTGAGGAATTTACAGATATTTTATTGTTATTGAACTCTAATTCAACTTTATTTTGGTCAAAGAATATACTCTGTATCATTTCAATCCTTTGAAATTTATGGAGACTCATTATATGGTTCAGTACACAGTCTATATTGGTGAAAGTTCCACATACATTTGAAAATGATGTGTATTTTTTGCATTAGTTAGAATGTTCTACAAATATCAGTTAGGAAGTTTTTCTATTCCTACTTTCCTGGGAATTCAATCATTTTTTCCTGTACCTCTTGTAATAAACAAGTGATTTTTATTCTTTATTAATGTAGTGAATGATGCTGATTGATATACAAATGCTAATGTTGCATCTTATGACTAGATGACTTAATTTAATGATGACATAACAGCTTTTATAATAACAATGAATTTGATTATTTAATACCTTACAGAAGACTTTTGCCTCTCATTTACATAAAAGATGGCCTTAAATTTTCCTTTCTTGTAAAGTTACTCTTAGATACTTTGGTGTCAAAGTAATTCCTGCCTCATAAAGCAAGTTGGAATGTGGTCTCCATTTTTGTTTGTAAGTGTTTGCTTAACACTGATATTAGTTCCGTCTTTATCTGAAGCTATATGGGCTTGTAGTTTCTGTGTGAGAACACCTTTAAGTACAGATTCCATTTCTATACATAGCCCTTGTACAAATTAATAAGAGAGAGATAATTCAATTTTTATAAAAAGGACAAAATTTTTGAGCATAAACTTTATGGAGGCTATTCAAATGACCAAAACTATTCAACATGTACAATTACGCTAAAAGCTATACAGGAACAAAATATGCAATGGCACATGATACAGGAATACAAATAAATCAGCTATAGTTACATTATAAATCTTCAAAAAGAAAAAGAGGGTGGCGCCTGTGGCTCAAAGGAGTATGGTGCCGGCCCCATATGCCGGAGGTGGCAGGTTCAAACCTGGCCCTGGCCAAAAACTGGAAAAAAAAAAAAAAGAAAGAAAGAAAAAGAACAGCATTTACTGTTGACTAAATTATATTCCTTAATAATGCATAATTTGCATTATTGAAATTAAGTATTGTCATTATTATATGATAATATGTATTTTAAAAGCAAATATTAATACCAAACATGTAACTATCAGCAAAATTGTCTCCCCATACTGTGAGGAGAGATTTGTGTTCAGGAAGAAGCTCCTGAGGGTATAGGTGGTGCTGCCAATGTTCTATATTTTGACCCAAGCAATGATAATATGAGTGATTTGCTTTATAATATTTTACTACATATTTTACGTTTTATATATTCATAGTTCTATCTTTTACAATAAATACTAAACATTTGAAAAAGTATTTTTTTCAGTTACATAAAGTATTTTTATACTCAATTAAATCTAAAGTGTTTTTATTATTTTAAAAACTTTGTCCTCGGCTCGGTGCCTGTGGCTCAACGGGCTAAGGTGCGAGCCACGTATACTTGAGCTGGCGGGTTCGAATCCAGCCCGGGCCCGCCAAACAACAATGACGCTGCAACCAAAAAATGGCCAGGCGTTGTGGCGGGCGCCTGTAGTCCCAGCTACTTGGGAGACGGAAGCAAGAGACTGGCTTGAGCCCAGGAATTGGAAGTTGCTGTGAGCTGTGATGCTACAGCACTCTATCCAGAGTGACAGCTTGAGGCTCTGTCTCAAAAAGAAAAAACAACTTTGTCCTCAAACTCTGTCACCTCAGTGCTAGACTTTCTGTTTGACCATCCCGTCTTTAATTAGTGGATCTGCTGAAATGTAGAGTTATTTTCCTCTGCCTGTTCATAGTCTTCTCTATTATTTTTTGATAAAGGTCAAGCTGGTAAGCCTGCAGACACTGGAGCCAAACACACCAGAGGTGGGACACAGCAAACTATGCTTCTCAGGATGAGTAGCTTACTCTTCATGGAAGGGATTGGAAAGAAACTTCTGAGCTGAATATAGTGTTCTCTCACCCTGGTGATTAAGAAGACAATGGTCCACCTATATAGTGTTCTCAATAGTTAAAACAGGTAAAATTCATTACACACTGCTAAGTATACCTAGCTACACACACACACACACACACACGCATTCATGCAAGTGGGGGGATGGATAGTCCCACTCTTCCTTCAAAGGGCCGTCATGCCTCTCAGAAAACTGTGAAGTCAAAGGTTTTACTCACGCCCATGAATTTCTCCAACTCAAATCTAGTCTAGCTGAATTTTCTATCTTTGTTCTCTCATGCAGAAATTGCAACAGAAAAAGTGCCCTTCCATTATCTTCCATTCACTACCTTGTAGATCATTTCACCTGCTGCTCACAATGAAAAGTGATTAGAATTTGAAATAGGAATGTGACAGAGTTCATTAAGTCCCCATCTTCTTATAATTCTACGTCATTCTCTGTCCATTTTATTCACTTTGACTTTGATATCACTTCAAACCTGATAATTTGGAACTCTATATCTCTAGTCAAAATCAATTTTCTGAGTTCCTGAACAAAGAATTACATGTCAAAAGAGCAGTCATTTGGTATATTTGCCCTATTGACAGCTCAAAATCAACCAGGATAAGATAGTAGATGCACTCCAATCAGACTTCTTTCCCATCATCCCACTGAGAGCTAGAGTGGTCAATTCATCCTGGCTTAGTAAGGACTGTTCAGTTTTAGTACTACTTTAAAGTCCCAAGCAGACTAGATGGTTGTGAAAGTCATCAAAGGTTTCCATCATGCTAAATACAATAGACATCTCTTATTCTCAATTACTCAAACCCAGAGAAGATTTTGACTCAAGTGATCATTATTTCTCCTCGCAATATTTTTATTTCTTTCATGGCTTTGCTCCTACTTCAGTGTCACTACTTATTACTCTCATTTTCTGTCTTCTCTTCTTCCCCATCTCTAAATTCTGGAATGTCTAAAAGCTTTGTCTTTGACCTTTAGCTCTGTTCTATCTACAGGCACTCACTAAACTGACTCTTACAATCCTAAGGCATTAAGTACTCTCTTAGTCTGATGATTCCAAACTTTTTATTTTTAAACCTAAGGACACCCCTGAGCTTCAGATTCACATATCTAATTACTGACTTCATATATCTACTCACATGTTTAATAGACAACTCACACTTTATAGAGCAAACAGAGTTCTTGGTTTTGCTAGTGCTCAATAAGTTTCTATCATCCCATTAAATTGTATCAAATTGACTTTGCTTTTTATGATACACAAAATTCAATCCATTAGTCCTTCCCATTCTACTTTCAAAATCTGTCTTAGTCATCTCGGGCTGTCATAACAAAATACCATAGATTAGATGGCTTAACCAACAGAAATATATTTTCTCACAGTTCTGGAGGCTAGTTCAAGATCAAAGTGCCAGAGGGTTGGTTTTCAGTGAGGACTCTTTTCTTGCCTTGGAAAGGAATGCCTTCTCACTGTGTGTTCACTTGTGGGGAGAAGGCAGAGAAAGAAAGGAGAGAGAGGTCACCTTACAAGGACACTACTCTCATCATGAGTCCCACCTTTATAATCTCATCTAAATTTAATTATCTGTCAAAAACCCAATCTCCAAATACTATCATATTGAAGGTTAAGCATTAGCATGTGAATTTGGGGGAGACAATTCATTCCACAACAAATATTAAACCAAATATAAATATTGTCTTTCGTGGGAAAGTTTATTTGCACACGTTTACAGGTGAATATAATAAAATAATCTCAATTAGGCTGGAGGGGGATAGAGCAGAAGAATACATATTCCACTGAGAGTGTTGAACACTAACTTTTCATGCTTGGCAAAACCTTCGCTACAAGAGAGCAGTATTGTTTGCAATGAAATGTCTCCTTGAACTACACTAGAGTAGAGTAGTTCAAGGCTGCACGCTGCATTTTCTCATACTATGTACAACCATCTAAAAACACATTTTTCAAACACTTTATTATTAAATAGCCCCTATGTTATTTGACTGTACATTTTGTTTTGTTTTGTTTTGTTTTAGTGATGGAGTCTCACTATGTTACCCAGACAAAGTGCAGTGACTATTCACAAGCACATTCACAGCTAACTACTGTCTTAAATTCCTGGGCTCAAGCAATCCTCCTGCCTTACCCTCCCAGATACCAGGGACTACAGGCATGCACCACTGCACCCAGCTCTGTTTATAAACATCTTTTTCTCTACCACATCCACAATTTTTGGGACAATCATATTGCCCTTATGTTATTGTGCCTGTATTTAACCACAGAATCAGAAAAAGAAAAAAAAAAGCAGAGTGCTTTATATATGTTTTTAAAAATTTTACTGTGCTAAGAACACTTAACATAAGATATACTCTTAACATACTTTTAAATGTTCACTACAGTATGTATAACTATGGGCACAATGTCATACAGATGATCTCCATGTTATACAGAAGTTATTATTCATCTGGCAGAACTGATATTTTATACACAGTGAAGAGCATTTCCCCACTCCTTTCCTCTCAGCCCCTAGTACCAAAGTTCTATTCCTTGCTTCCACATATCTATTTTAGATACCTCATATAAGTAAAATAATATAATATTTGTCCTTCTGTGACTTGCTTATTTCATTTACAATAATGTCACTTCTCCATAGATGATGTACAAATGTCCACTAAGTATATGACAAGATGTTCCCTAGTCATCAGGGAAATGTAAACCAAAGCTGCAATGAGATTATATTGCACCTGTTAGGATGTCTATTATCAAACAGCAAAAGACCAAAAGCATTGGTGAGTTTGTGGAAATATTGGAGGCTTGTACCTTGTTGGTGGGAATGCAAAATGTTACAGCTACTATGGAAATAGTATGGAGAGTCCCCAAAAAAGTAAAAATAGAACTATCATAAGATCCAGAAGCTCCACTTCTCAGCAGTCAATCAAAAGAATTGAAATCAGGATCTCAAAGAGATATTAGTACCCACATACACATGGCAGCATTATTTATAATAGCCAAAGTTTGGAAACAATTTAAGTGGCCTTTGACAGGTACATGGATTAAAAATGTGGTATATATAGCTGGGCACAGTGGCTCACACCTGTTATCCTAGCACTCTGGGAGTCTGAGGTGGGAGAATTGCTGGAGCTCAGGAGCTCAAGACCAGCCTGAGCAAGAGCAAGACCCCATATCTACCAAAAATAGAAAATTACCCTTGCATGGTGAGGTGTACCTATAGTCCTCACTACTCAGGAAGCTGAGGCAAGAGAATTCCCTTGAACTCTGTTGTTCAGTTTCAGTGAGCTGTGATGGTGCCTCTGAACTCCAGTTTGGGTGACAGTCACTCTGTCTCAGAAAAAAAAATATATATATATATATATCATGGAATATTGATCAACTTTATAAAAGAAGGAAATCCTACAATACGTGACAACATAGGTGAACCTAGTGGATATTATGCTTAGTGAAACCAGCATTCTTTTTAAAAATATATACATGCTAGTACATTATTTTTCAGATCAAACCATCTGTAAGCTTTCCATTAATTTTCATTGAAATGTAAATTCCTAAGTTCATCCCACAAAAGCCTAGATAATTTGATTTTAGCCTAAGTATAATATAATTTGTTATTAGTGATCTCTTGATTAGTACCACTTCCAGTTTCATTTAAAAAAAAATTTCATTATTTTCTTATGTATAAGAAGACTGTTACCTCTCAAAGAATTTTCCATTTGTGGGCAGATTATCTGAGCTCATGGGTTCGAGACCAGGCTGAGCTAGGCGAGATTTCATCTCTAAAAATAGTTGGGAGTTGTGGCAGGTGCCTGTAATCCAAGCTACTTGGGAGATTGACACAAGAGAATCATTTGAGCCCAAGATTTAAGAGGCTGCTGTGAGCTATGATATTAGGGCACTCTACCTGGGGTGACAAAGTGAGACTATATCTCAAAAAAAAAATTGAAAAAATAATTAACAAAAAATTTCTGATTTAATTTTGGTTATTTCTTTTCTTCTTCTAAGTCTGGGATTAGATTAGATTGTTCTGCCTTTTCCATTTCCTTAAGATGATTCATTAAGTTGCTGATGTTCTGTCTTTCTGTTTTTTGGATATAGGCATCTAATGCAATAAATTTCCCTCTTACGACTGCCTTTACAGTATCTCATAGGTTTTGGTAACTTGTAGCTTCATGGCTTTTACATTCAATGAATTTAATAATTTCCTCCTTTATCTCTTCCTTGACCCAATTGTCATTCAACATAAGGTTGTTTAATTTCCTTGCCTTTGAGGAAGGATAAACGTTTTGGTTGGAGCTAAGTTTCACCTTTATTGCCTTGTGGTCTAAGATGATACAAGGTATAATTTTAATGTTTTAAATTGTGTCAAGTTTTGATTTACATCCTAGCATATTATCTATTTTGGAGTATGTTCCATGGGCTGACAAGAAAAACATACATTCCTTAGCTTTGGGATGATGTGTTTTGTATATGTCTATTAGCCCTGTGTGTTCTTGGGTCACATTTAAGTTCCTTACATCTTTGTTCAATTTCTACTTAGAGGATCTATCCAGTTCTGTCAGAGGGATGTTAAAGTCCCTGGCTATTATGGTGTTATATAGGATATCACCTTCCTCAGACCAATCAAGGTCTATTTCATAAATCTGGGAGCATTTAAGTCAGGTGCATAGATATTTAGAATTGAATTTTTCTCCTGTGTATTGTTCCCTTTACCAGTATGAAGTGACCATCTTTTTCTTAACAATAGTTACTTTAAATCTACTTGTATATGAAAATAAGATTGCAGCCTCTCCTTTCTTCTAATTTCCATTTGCCTTTTGGCAGGTCTTTTGAAATCCAGAGCTCCTTACTAGTCTGGACAAAAGCAAGATGCCACCTCTGCCAATTATAGGAAGAAAAGGAGGAAAAAGAAAAGAAAAGAAAGAAAAATTCAGCAGTGTGTTGCAGTGGGGACCTGCCAATTCTGACTCTCCAAAGGCCAAAGCTAGATAGAACCCTGGACCATAAGTTCATGACCTCATTGACCCAGATCACTTGCTGTGACTCCCCAGCACGCCAAGAAAAGAAAGAAAAATAGATAAAGAAAATTTGAAATACAATTACATAAGATAAAGAAAGGGGAAAAAAGGATATATTAGCTCTTGTATAAGAAATTCATGTGGGAAAGTTGATAAAAGTAGAAAAATCTCAACCAAGAGATTGAAAAAAGGAGAGACATAAAGAAGAAAGAATAAAAGGGGCTGAAGAAAATAAAAATGAAGGTTAAGTATACAACCAAACAAACGAAACTAAACCAAACATAATAAAAACAAAACTTCAACAACAAAAACATGGAAAGAAAAAAACATAAAACAAAAAATTGGGAAAGGGAGGAAAAACAAAAGAAATGTATACATATATGTATAACTAAATATACGTATATATTGGAATACACTGCCTGGACACCAGGTGGCACTGTGGAGCTAAAAAAATCATAGCTCCAGTCCTTGCTATTGAAGTAAAAATAAAGACTACAAGCAACCAACCAAACAAACAAAAAACCCCAAAACAAAAGCAGCAACAACCTCAACAATAAATGCAAATCAAAACTACTCTGAGATATCACCTGACTCCAGTAATATTAGCCCACATGACAAAATCCCCAAACCAGAGATGTTGGCATGGATGTGGAGAAAAGGGAGCACTCCTATACTGCTGGGGGGAATGCTCACTACTATGTTCCTTTGGAAGGATATTTGGAGAGTACTTAGAGATCTAAAAATAGACCTTCCATTCGACCCTATAATTCCTTTATTAGGTATATACCCACCAAAAACCACACTACAACAAAGACATCTGTACCAGAATGTTTATTGTAGCCCAATTCATAATTGCCAAGTCATGGAAGAAGCCCAAGTGCCCATCGACCCACGAATGGATTAATAAACTGTGGTACATGTACACCATGGAATATTATTCAGCCTTAAAGAAAGATGGAGACTTTACCTCTTTCGTGTTTACATGGATGGAGCTGGAACATATTCTTCTTAGCAATGCATCTCAAAAATGGAAGAAAAAATATCCAAAGTACTCAGCCCTACTATGAAGCTAATCTAAAGGTTTCATATGAAAGCTATAACCCAACTATAGCACAAGAATATGGGAAAGGAGGGGTGGGGTGGTTGGGGTGGAGGGAGGGTAATTGGTGGGGCCACGCCTATAGTGCATCTTAAAGGGGTGCAAGTGGAACTTACTAAATGCAGAATACAAATGTCTTCATACAATAACTAAGAAAATGTCATGAGGGCTATGTTGAGCAGTTGGATACAATTTCAGATTGTATATGAAACCAGCATATTGTGCCCCTTGATTGCACTAGTGTATGCAGCTATGATTTAATAAAAATTTAAAAAAAAAAATTTTTTTTTAAAGAGGCTTAGGGAGGCAATGACACCTGACTCCATAGAGGGTCAGATTATTTTTAAAGACAAATTTATCAATCAAGCAGCTCCAGACATTCAAAGAAAACCCCAGAAATTGGCTCTAGGCCCAGACCATAACCTGAAGAATCTTCTTAAAACGGCCACTATGGTCTTTTATAACTGAGACCTCGAGAGAAAGGAGGAAAAAGAGAGAAAGGAACAGAAAAGAATGACAGCTCTAGTAATGGCACTCTAACAAATGAGCAACTTTCAGGGGCAGAGGGAAACCAGAGGAGCTAAAAACAAGTGCTCCCAATGTGGTCAGCCTGGCCACTTCAGAAAAGACTGCCCCCAGCAGCACCACTAGCTGGGCTAGCCACCTGGCTCCTGTCCAGAATGCAAGGGTGACCACTGGAGAGCCTCCTGGGACAGTGACCCCATCGGAGCCCAAACTGGACTGAGGCTGCCTGGGCAAATTCTCGTGGCTCCAGCTTGTTTCATCACCCTTCAAGAGTCCCAGGTTTGCCTTATAATGGAGCGCCAGGAGATAAAATTTCTTTTGGACACTGGAGCAACCTTTTCTGTACTTCTCTCTAACCCTGGTCTTTTATCTCCCCAATCCATAACTAAACAGGGGGTGTCGGGAAAGCCAGTTACCAAATTTTTCTCCCAGCCTTTAAGCTGCAATTGGGATGGCTTGCTGTTCTCTCATGCCTCCCTAATCATGCCTGAAAGTCCTGCTCCCCTTTTGGGGAGGGACATACTAACTAAAACAGGAAATTTTCCCTCCTGGAGATCTAGTCATGATCAAAACTCTTCCCTCTAATTCACCTTCTCTAACCCCAACTTGGGAAGTCCCCTTTCCTGTTATCTTGTCTTCTTCTACAGTTGTTAAAGTTATAGGAGTCGATTGCAGCATACATCATTCACAAGTAAAATCCTGGAACCCCCCATCTTCTATGGAGGCAGACAATGAAGACAGCCAACCACAGACCACCTACACTTGTGAGCCAAAAGAAAGTTTGAAGTTACCATTTAGGAAACAGCAAGAAAAATCCTAATATGGTTTTCTTTTAGCATCACTGAATAAGTGCTTCTGACCTGATGCTGTTCTACTTTTGCCTATTACTGATTATACTAATCAGATTTATGTTTTCCAGAAATGTCATCAAGCCACA
>CAUYON010040576.1:0-18324 GCA_963573935.1 Arctocebus calabarensis
TCTCTACAAAAAAAAAAAAAAAAAAAAAAGCCAGGTGTTGGTGGTAGGCACCTGTAGTCCTTGCTACTTGGGAGGCTCAGACAAGAGCATTGCTTAAGCCAAGAGTTTGAGGTTGCTGTGAGCTATGTCGCCATTGTGCTATAATGAGGGGACATAGTGAGACTCTTATCTCAAAAAATAAATAAATAATGGCTCAGCGCCTATATGTAGCTCAGCAGCTAGAAAACCAGGCACATAACACCGGAGCTGGTGGGTTCAAATCCAGCCCGGGCCTGCCAAACAACAATGACAACTCCAATCAAAAAATAGCCGGGTGTTGTGGTGGGCACCTGTAGTCCCAGCTACTTGGGAGGCTGAGACAAGAGAATTGCTTTAAGCCCAAGAGTTTGAGGTTGCTGTGAGCTGTGACACCATGGCGCTCCACTGAGGGCAACAAGTGAGACTGTGTCTCAAAAAATAAATATAAATAAATAAATAAAATAAAAGTTAAATGTCAAGTTTTGTTCATTGATAAGCCTATTTAGATAAACCAAAACAACAACTTGCCTTACCTTGCATGGGAAGAAAAGAAAAAGTTGAGTAGGAGATTATGTTTATCTTGCCATTCCTGAATCGTTTTTTTGTGTGTTTTTTTTTTTTTTTTTGTAGCAACAGAGTCTTATTTTATTGCCCTCGGTAGAGTACCGTGGCATTGCAGCTCCAGCAACCTCCAACTCTTGGGCTTAGACAATTCTCCTGCCTCAGCCTCCTGAGTAGCTGGGACTACAGGCACCTGCTACAATGCCTGGCTATTTTTTTGTTGCAATTTGGCTGGGGCTGGGTTTGAACCTGCCACCCTCAGTATATGGGGACTGCACCCTACTCACTGAGCCACAGGCGCCATCTGATATTACTGAATTTCATGTATCAGTTACTCTTGAACTTCACTCAGACTTAGTGTTTTTTTGTTTGTTTGTTTGCAGTTTTTGGCCAGGGTTGGGTTTGAAACTGCCACCTCCGGTATATAAGGACTGGCACCCTACTCCTTTGAGCCACAGGTGCCGCCCAGTGTTTTTTATTAAATGCTTTTGTCTAAGTATCCTGTTAAAGTGAGGCAAAAGCCTGAGTTCACCAGCCAGCAAGATGGAGCAAAGGGGGCAGGATGCCGATCCTCCCCTGGCTTCCAGATTGACCTGGGCTTTGGCAGTCCTTAGCAGTGAGGGTTCTTGGAGACTACCACTTGTCCTGTTTTTTCCTAGCTTCCCTGTAGTAACGACAAGCTGCTTTTGTTGGAGGAAAAAAACATTTAAAAGTATTAAGTAAAAAGTTGCAAATTACCTCTTAATAGCTACAACCCTAGTTTTCTGTGTTCAGCCAAGGCATGTCAGGGCTGAGTTCGTTACTGTAATGTTATTATAGGTACCTTACATAACCAAGATAACGTTTTTGAGGTAGAACTTAAGTCTTTATGAAAGTGAACAAATTTCTACGGATTGGCCGCTGTGTGTTCATTAAAAGCAAAGTTCAGGAATATACTTTTCCATATCGTCAGTCTCCCTACCTTGGGGGTGATTATTAGTGAGTATACAAAGCAAAGCACCTAGTAAAATCCCTTAGCATGTTCAGAAGGAAATGTAGAGCGGTTCCTTTTAACTCTTGTAGGCTGGACCCCGTCTTATACCGCAAGTGCCAGGGAGATGCCTCTCGTCTTTGCCACACCCATGGTTGGAATGAGACCAGTGAACTTATGCCTCCCGGAGCTGTGTTCTCTTGTTTGTACAGACACGCCTACCGCACTGAGGAACAGGGAAGGAGGGTATGCTGTCAATATTGACTTCCTTTCTTCTTATTTATTTGTTTTTCCTTTTACTGTTATTTGCATTTATTTTATGTTGCATCTATTCTTGTGCCATGAGTTTGTGTTTCTTTGTTTCTTCTGGGATATCTTTTTCTTCTTGTGCTACGTCCTCTTCTGGTTTAGAAACAATTTGTTCCTTTTCAATAAGGATCATCTCGATGTGGCAGGGGGAGCTCATGTAGGGTTTAATGCGACCAGGAGCTCTAGAAGTTTGGTGACTCATCTTAGGTGTTTTGTTTTCACCTAGATGTGCTAAGTGACCAGAGAATCTACATTTAAACCCTTAGGTTCGGCTCGGCGCCTATGGCTCAATGTACACCTGAGCTGGCAGGTTCGAATCCAGCCCTGGCCCGCCAAACAACAACGATAAGTGCAACCAAAAAATGGCCAGGCGTTGTGGCGGGTTCCTGTAGTCCCAGCTACTTGGGAGGCAGAGGCAGGAGACTCACTTGAGCCCCGGAATTGGAGGTTGCTGTGAGCTGTGATGCCATAGCACTCTATCCAGGGTGACAGCTTGAGGATCTGTCTCCAAAAAAAAAAAAAAAAAAATCCCTTAAGTTCTGCGTTCTCTCCACATTTTTAAGCATGTGCAGCAAAAATTCAGCAACCTTTTTGGCCTGGTCAGTTTCACATGTGTTCTTAAAGTTAACACGGTGATTTGAACCTCTGGGCTTGAATGACTTTGTGGGATTTTCTGGGTGAAGTAAATAGCAAACCATTTTCACTGATCACCTCAGGCTGCTTAGAGGAAGAACAGTGGCTTCTGGGAGAATTCATGAGAACTATCTTTTTTTTTCTTGGTAGAGATGCCTCAGTAGAGTGCAGTGGCATCACATTGCTCACAGCAACCTCCAGCTCCTGGGCTTAGACGATTCTCCTGCCTTAGCCTCCCCAGTAGCTGGGACCACAGGTGCCCACCACAACACCCAGCTATGTTTTTGTTGCAGTTCTACTGGGGCCAGGTTTGAACCTGCCACCCTTGGTATATGGGGCCGGCACCCTACCCAGAGCCACAGGTGCCGCCCCTATCATTTGTTTTTTCTAAATAGTTTGTTTTTTATATATATATATTGGGGGGGGAGCTGGGGCTGGGTTTGAACCTGCCAGTTCCAGTATATGGGGCTGGCACCCTAACCTTTTGAGCCACAGGTGCCGCCCAGTTTGTTATATATTTTGATTTCTGTCATCTCAGGAAAATTTGGGTTAGTGTATTTGATGAGGGGAGTTTGCTGCACTACTAGAGCCTTCTTCATGCATTGAGTATAACCTAAGTTGCTCTACCATCCTCTTTCCATATGATTTTATATTTTTAATGGTATGAGTGGGAATAACAGATTTTTTTCTTAAAATTCCACAAATCTCGGCCGGGTGCTGTGGTTCACCCCTGTAATCCCAGTACTTGGGAGCCCAAGGTGGGTGAATTGCCTGAACTCACAGGTTCGAGACAGCCTGAGCCAGAGTGAGATCTCATCTCTAAAAATAGCCATTCGTTGTGGTGGGTGCCTGTAATCCCAGCTACTTGGGAGGCTAAGGCAAGAGAATCGCTTAAGCCCAAGAGTTGGAGGTTGCTGTGAGTGGTGACATCACAGCGCTCTACTGAAGGTCACAAAGTGAGACTCTGTCTCCAGAATAAAAAAAAAAAAAATTCCACAAATCTGAATCACAAATGGACAGTTAAATTCTGCTGTCCTAACTTTAGCTTTAAAGCTCCATTAGAACCTTTTAGCCAGGATACAAATGGTTCTTAGATTTCTGCCCTTGGCAACTAAACACTTAATGCCTATTAATGAGACAGTGCACTAGTTAGAGCAGAAGCCACTGCACCTCAGTCTCTTGGTATTTGTGTGCCCATCTGCTACCTTTTGTTTGTGTGTGGTTGGCTCTCAAGAGTATTGGGTGCCTTCTGGTGCCACAGTGCCATGCTCTAGGATGGCCTTCTTATACCTTCTGAGATTGTCTATTGCATGTCAGTCTCTCTTGTTATAGAAAAGTGAAGTGAAATTCACATAACATAAAATTAAGCATTTCAAAGAGAAAAAGTCAGTGGCATTTACTACATTCACAATTTTATGCAACTGCCACCTCTGTCTACTTTCAAAATATTCTGTGACTCTAGTAGGAAGCCTCGCACTCATTAAACAGTTAGTCTCCATCCTCTGGTCCTAGGTCTGCTGGCTTTTGTGGCAAGAGAGACTTAACTGTACCTGTCAGTGACAACTTTCTCACAGCCCTTTCAAAAATACTAGTTTTCACCTGCTTTACTCTCTGCTAATTCTGTATAACTCATCTAGAGGAATGAGGTCCTGGCCTATAATAGCTGTTACTTCTAAATTTCTTGTTTTATTTGATTTAAGTCAATTTTAACTCAGTTCTCTGGAATCAAGTGTATTTTCTCTCCTGAATTGGATCTTATATGCTATTCTACATCATAAACTGGCAAACTAATTTTGCTAAACAAACAAAACTATCCTGATCACTTTTATCAGGATATGCCCAGAAAAGAATGTAATTCCATTTATATTAGAAAATGCTGAGTAAATAATTGTATTCCTTGAGATACTGACTTTTTGAAGCCTTCTAGAACATTTATTTCTTATTCTGGAAGAGATTTGAAGTATAAAGTTTTGGGAGATAAACTAATAGAGTTGTTAGTGTCTGGACAACAAATTTGCTTTATCTAGTATCTTTGCATTTTTGTTTTGTCGCCTGTAAAATTTTGTTCATTCTTTCTCATGTAGCTCTCACGGGAGTGCCGAGCTGAAGTCCAAAGGATCCTACACCAACGTGCCATGGATGTTAAGCTGGATCCTGCCCTCCAGGATAAGTGCCTGATTGATCTGGGAAAATGGTGTAGTGAGAAAACAGAGACTGGGCAGGTAGGTGACACAGCTTTTTGTTTGTCTTATGATAATGTTAATGGTTAATGTTTATGTAAAGTACAAACACCATGAAGTCAATCTCTGTGTTAATTTATGGATGTGATTTGTTACATTATTGAATATTTTCTCTAGAAGAAATTGTAGGAAAGTTTTCTCTTTTTTCCCAAGCAGCTAGTTTATATTGTGAGTATCATATCACTGATTATTTTCCCTCTTTGTGTTGCTTCTTAGAAAGCCTAGAGCCAAAGGTTTGGTTTACCTCTAACAGGTACATAACATTCAGGGGTAGGCATTTTGCACTAAGCTTACTGCTGGTTTCATTCTGTTTTTCTTAATGTATTTTCCTTTTCTTTTCCTCTTTTTTACTCATTTTTAATTCATTTTGTCTTGCCCTGTTCTCATTTTTATAAGCCATGTTAAGCTCTTTTGAGATAAGCACAATATAAAATATATACAGCCTGGGTGCTGTGTCTCACACCTACAATCCTAGCACTCTGGGAGGCTGAGGCAGGAGGATCCCTTGAGGTCAGGAATTCGAGACCAGCCTGAGAGTGAGACAACTAAAAATAGAAAAATTAGCCGGGCATTGTGGCAGGTGCCTCTAGTCCCAGCTACCTAGGAGCAGGAGGACCCAGGACTTGATATTTCTGTGAGCTAAACTGATTGCCTGGATCCAGGAGTTGATATTTCTATGAGCTAAACTGATTACAAAGCACTCTAGCCTGGGGCATCAGAGTGAGGCTCTCCCCCCAAAATAATACAGATATACACATATATGTACACACGCATTTATACATAAGGTGTCCATAAAGTTCGTGTGCAAACTATGGCCACCCGATATATACACACACACAAGTGTGTGTAACCATTGGCATATATAAATAATGTGAGTGGTTTAAAACAGTCCTATAAAATATGTAGAATTATTTTTTTCACCTACTTGACCAGCTTGAGGCTCAGAGAAGTATACTGATTTCCTTACCTAAAACTCAATCCATTCCATTGTACAGTGGCATCATCATAGCTCATTATGTTTTTGAACTTATGGGCTCAAGCAGTCCTCCTGCCTTAGCCTCCCAAGTGGCTAGAACTAATGATGTGTGCTACTGCTGTGGCTTTTTTCCCCCACCTATATAGACAAGAGTGTCACTGTGTTGCTCAGCTGCTGAGGCCTATCTTGAACTCTTGGCCTTAAGTGATCCTCCTGCCTCAGTCTTAAAGTGCTAGGATTACAGGCAGAAGCCACCACACCTGGCCAATTCATTCCATTATATAGTCTCTCTGTATAGGGAGATTAGGAGCAGCTCATAAGAATTATAAGCATGATATGAGTGATTCCTAGGATTGTCTGCCTAGTTTAAGGGAATTTTCTTTTTTAAAGCACATTACTGTGAGTTACATAGGAAAGGCGGCATGTCTTCCATTTTATTTTATTTTATTTTATTTTATTTATTTTATTTTATTATTTTTTATTTCAGGTTAATATGAGGGTACAAACAACTAGGTTATAATGTTTGCATTTGTTAGGTAGTATCCCTCTGGTAATTGTGTCCATGTCTTCCATTTTAAAGCAGCAGTGAGGAGTAGCTACTTGAGCCACAGAAATAGTGGAACAAGAAGTGAACTCAGGTTTCTAGATTCCTTTTATATCACTACACAACTCCTTCTGGAATTAAAGTCACACATACAGGCATGGCGCCTGTGGCTCAGTGGTTATGGTGCTGGCCACATATACTAGGGCTGAGGGTTCAAACCCGACCCAGGCCTGCTAAACAACGACAACTACAAGAACAACAAAAAATAGCCAAGTGTTGTGGCGGGCACCTATAGTCCCACTACTTGGAAGGCTGAGGCAAGAGAATCACTTAAGCCCAAGAGTTTGAGGTTGCTGTGATGCCACAGCACTTGACTGAGGGTGACATAGTGAAACTGTCTCAAAAAAAAAATAATAATAATAATAAATAAATAAAATAAAGTCACACGTACAGAGATCAGACTTTTTTTTTTTTTTGGAGACAGAGCCTCAAGCTGTCACCCTGGATAGAGTGTGGTGGCATCACAGCTCACAGCAACCTCCAATTCCTGGGCTCAAGCTGGTCTCTTTCCTCTGCCTCCCAAGTAGCTGGGACTGCAGGTGCCCACTACAACGCCCGGCCATTTTTTGGTTGCATCCGTCATTGTTGTTTGGCGGGCCCGGGCTGGATTCGAACCCACCAGCTCAGGTGTACATGGCTGGCGCCTTAGCCTGTTGAGCCACAGGTGCCAAGCCAGAGATTAGACATTTTAAAGAAGTAACATGGCTTGTCTTCTCAAGTCTGGTGGGCATAGGAATATTTACCATTCTGTTTTCTAAGCCTACTACAATTCTATTTGGTTGATTGTAGATAATGCCTGTAGTTCAGCTTTCTGCTGCCTCTGTCCAGTGAAACTGAAGTCAAAGTCAAAGGATCTGAGCATGTGGAAACCCAGGAAACAGTTTTATTCATACCCATCCCCTTCCCCAGTAAACATTTAGAAAGTTGCACTACATTGCAGCCCATCATTGAGAAGCTAAACTTAAAAAAGATTTCATGAATAGGTTCTTTCCCTTCACAGTTTATGTTTGGTACACTTTCCTTTGTTTTTTTCTTCCATTCTGACTGTTGTATGATTCCTACAACCCTCCTCCTCTCTTCCCATGCTAATTCTGAAATGCAGAGATTCATGGAGAAGTAAGTTAAACTTGATCTTTTAGTTGTTGATCACAGGTACATAACATGGGATATGCTTGGGAAAGTGAACTGGTGCTGTACTTAAAACCTCTAAACTCCAAAAAAGAATTATAATAGGCTAATGCTACAAGGTAGCTCCAGCTTGGTTTCCAAAGCCGACAAAATGGCTTTTTTTAGAAGCTCAAAATCTAGTGTATTCACTTGTTTTGAAAATTTCCTCAGAGGATTCTTTTGATGTGATCTGGGGTTAGGATCCCAGCTCTGACTTACAGGAGCTTTCTGCTCTGTGCTATCTTCTGGACCCTGGGTCCTCACCTACTTTACCCACAAAGAGTTTTAAAATAACCTATGCCAGCCACGTACACCTGAGCTGGCGGCTTCAAATCCAGTCCGGGTCCACCAAACAATAATGACAGCTACAACCAAACAGTGGCCGGGCATTGTGGCGGGCACCTGCAGTCCCAGCTACTTGGGAGGCAGAGGCAAGAAACTCACTTGAGCCCAGGAATTGGAAGTTGCTGTGAGCTGTGATGCCACCGTACTCTATCCAGGGTGACAGCTTGAGGCTCTGTCCCAAAAATCTAAAATAAAATAACCTATGCCAGTCACTGTAAATTTCTTGTTCTGTGATCATTATTTAAAGTGCATATTTAGGCTCGGCGCCTATGGCTCAACAGGCTAAGGCGCCAGCCACATACACCTGAGCTTGCGGATTCGAATCCAGCCCAGGCCACCAAACAACAATGATGGCTGCAACTAAAAAATGGCCGGGCATTGTGGCGGGCGCCTGTAGTCCCAGCTACTTGGGAGGCAGAGGCAGGAGACTCACTTGAGCCCAGAAATTGGAGGTTTCTGTGAGCCGTGATGCTACAGCACTCTATCCAGGTTGACAGCTTGAGGCTCTGCCTCAAAAAAAAAATAAAAAATAAAGTGCATATTTAAATTGAATGTAAAAGTAATCAAAGTACAGATGAAAAATGGAAAGACAGGATGACAATGAATCTGGAGCAAAGATTTTTTTTTTTTTGAGACAGAACCTCAAGCTGTCGCCCTGGGTAGAGTGCTGTGGCATCACAGCTCACAGCAACCTCCAATTCCTGGGCTCAAGCGAGTCTCTTGCCTCCGCCTCCCAAGTCGCTGGGACTATAGGCGCCCGCCACAATGCCTGGCCTTTTTTTTTTGGCCGGGGCTGGGTTTGAACCCACCACCTCCAGCATATTGCCGGCACCCTACTCCCTGAGCCACAGGTGCCACCTTGGAGCAAAGATTTTTAAACTCAGAGAACTGAAGGTCAGTCCTTGTTGAACTTGTGGATATTGACCTTCTGGGAGTCACATGGCTATTTACCCCTTTTGCCCTCTTACCTACCCTGCTACATCGACTAATCATCTTTTCAGCAATCTTAGTTTGGGGAATGAAATAAAGCTTTTGTGTTCTGTTCAGTGAGGTAGTTTTAAGAAAAGAAGGGGAAAAGGGAGACCACTGAAAAGGAAGATGACACTGGCAGGTGTCGTGACTACCCTTCGTTTATGTGACTAATAAATACCTAAATGTCAAGGGCTTGCCTTTTATTTGCAGGAGCTTGAATGCCTCCAGGATCACCTGGATGATTTGGTTGTAGAATGCAGAGATATAGTGGGCAACCTCACCGAGTTGGAATCAGAGGTAAGCACTTTGTGGCTTCCTCATCAGAGGAGAGTGGCTGTCAGCAGCCAGGGCTTTTTGCTTAGTTCTTCTGTTTCTAGACTCTTGAGAATGCACAGTCTTTGTCAATCAAAAGAAACCTGATCAGATTCTCCCTGATTGCTTTATAAAGAAGCACATTGTGTTGCTTCCTAAACACCTTCCCTCTTCTCTCTAGAGAAACATTCTATACAGCCCTTTGGTTTTCTTTGTAAATTAGTTAGCACAGTCCTTGGACCTGTGTTTGTTTCTCCCTTAAGAAAAGATAGCAGTTATACTTCAGATCTCTTAATCATATTCAAGGGTAATCTCTTATCCTTAGCTCTTTCAGTTAGGTCATTTGGTAATGTTTGTGGATTTAATAAAATAAAAGCCAAGGACTTCCAGTTAAACATGTATTTATTTCTGTTCTGAAACCTACTAAAATATAAAAAAAATAGGGTTAAGGCTGGGCAGCATGGCTCACGCATGTAATCTTGGCATTCTGGGAGGCTGGGATGTGAGGATCTTTTGACCTCCAAAAGACCAGCCCTAGCTAGAGTGAGACCTCTCCTGTCTCTACTGAAAATAGAAAAAAAATTTAACTGGGTATGGTAGTAGGCATCTGTAGTCCCACCTACTCAGGAGGCTGAGGCAGGAAGATCACTTGAGGACAGGAGTTTGAAATTGCTGTGAAGTAGGTTGGCACCACAGGACTTCAGCAACCCTCATAATAATAGGCATAATTATTTAAAAAACTATACATGAGGCCGGGCGTGGTGGCTCACATCTGTAATCCTAGCACTCTGGGCAGCCAAGGCTAATGGATTGCTTAAGCTCCTGAGTTCGAGACCAGCCTGAGCAAAAGCAAGACTCTAGCTCTACTAAAAATAGAAGAACAGAGGCAAGAGGATTGCTTGAGCCCGAGTTGGAGGTTGCTGTGAGCTGTGACACCACAGCACTGTATCAAGGGTGACAACTTGAGTCTCTGCCTAAAAAAAAGATAAGAAAGAAAGAAAGAAAGAAAAAATAAATATAGACATGATTGAGGGTGGGCAAGTAAAAATGTTTCATGGAGACAGTACTTGTACTTCAGTGGGTAGAACACTAGCCACATACACCAAGGCCGGCAAGTTCAAACCCGGCCCCAGCCAGCTAAAACAACAACAAAAAACTAGCCAGGTGTTGTAGCAGTCACCTGTAGTCCCAGCCACTTGGGAGGCTGAGACAAGAGAATTGTTTAAGCCCAAGAGTTTGAGATTGCTGTGAGCTGTGATGCCATGGCGCTCTACCTAGGGCAACAAAGTGAGACTCTGTCTCAAAAAATAAATAAATAAATAAATAAGATTTCATGGGGGCAGAAAAAAGGGTAGCAGAGAATTGCTATTTTTTAGTCATAAGCCTTTTAGTACTATTTAAATTGACAAATATTGGCTATATATATATATATGGTTACTTTTTTTTTTTTGTGAGACAGTCACGCTTAATCATCCTGGGTTTGAGAACTGTGGTGTCATAGCTCACAGCAAACTCAAATTCTTGGGCTCAAATGATCCTCTTGCCTCAGCTTCTCAAGTAGATGGGATACAGGCACCTGCCACAATGCCCAGCTATTTTTTGTTTTTAAAGACAGGTGTCTCACTCTTGACCAGGCTGGTCTGGAAGTTGTGAGCTCAGACAATCCACCCGCCTAGGCCTCCCAGAGTGCTAGGATTACAGAAGTAAGCCACTGCACCCAGCCAAAGTAACATTTCTTAACTAGTCTTTGCTTTCTAGTTTTCAAAAGTTTGTTGCCTTCTCTTATCATCTCCTCTCCCATTCTCATTGTCCTTGCGGGCTTCTGAAGATAGTCTCAAGAGTTGTTATTTCAGCAGCTAGTACTGCTCGGGGTTGATCTGCTTAAAGGCATTTAGTATTTCCCCAGAAGCAATGGTTTGTCATCTGGTTTGAGGGCAGTGATCTAACATAGGAGCTTTTAAACTAAGAGTACATGTCAGTTTCCTCTATTTTTCAGTTGGAACTGCTTAAAGAAGAACTCCAAAATCTCTGATAGCATTGCTAAATGTTTTTTCATCCTTTCTCTCTTAATTCTCCCATCTCTTTTGTTTGGTCATAAGGAAGAATCTGCCTCTAGAAAATTTGCCTTTTGAAATATAATGGAGGAGTAATTCTGTTTATTCTGAGCTATCTAACTTAAATACTTGAATAATTCCTAAATATACTCATTAGATTATTTGCCCATTATTGATTCAGAAAGAGAACCTATTCATCTTCCACTCCTGGTTCTTTCTAAAACAGAATTATTAATATATTTAATCTTGTGCAGGATATTCAAATAGAAGCCTTGCTGATGAGAGCCTGTGAACCCATAATTCAGAACTTTTGCCACGTAAGTAAATATCTGAAGGAACAAGGGTTAAAAATAGAACTAAACTCACTGGCACTGTGGCCCCAGAGTGTGTTAGACTCATCTGTATCTTCATCATACATTACTCCTGAGTGATAGCCAGCTTTGACACTTTATAGTTGAAAATATAAACAAGATCAAGATGGATGTGCCACCATCCTGAGAAACCTTGTTAGCTTAGTCTTTATAAGTGACCAGGTATGAGTTACCCATTATGAGAAGCCCCCGCTAGTATGATGAAGTTGCTTTCAGTTTATCATCCCAGGAATTGTTAGCAGTAGTAGCTTCTCCTTCCAGTTGTTTCCTTGTACCCCCCAGTATTGTGTGATTCTATTGCTTTATACCTTGCTCCTTATTTAACTACCTAAATTGCGAGAGTGATGCATACCCAGAAACCATCAGAATCTAAGGCGGGGCTCAGTGGCTCACACCTGTAATCCTAATACTCTAGGAAGCCGAGGCGGGTGGATTGCCCTGAGCTCACAAGTTCGAGACCATCCTGAGCCAGAGCAAGACCCCATCTCCAAAAATAGCCAGACGTTGTGGCAGGTGTCTGTAGTCCCCCCTACATGGGAGGCTGAGGCAAGAGAATCTCTTAAGCCCAAGAGTTTGAGGTTGCTGTGAGCTGTGATACTATGGCACTCTATCAAAGGAGACAAAACACCATCAGAATCTGATAACCTAGAGGTTATGTAAGATATTGTCCTAGAAGCCAGCTCCTGGCATCTGTAAGGAAAGTGAGGACTCATAGTGCGTATTCTTGCCTCACCCAGGGCCACTTGCTGTATAAATGTTATTCTACTAAAAATGTTTATCTTTTGTAATTTTTCTAGGTATATGATATTATCTTTTCTTCTGACAGCTTCTAGAACCAGACTTATTTGTATTTCCCATGGGCTGGGCTACAAATTCTGTTCATTCATTGTTACAAATGAAGTATAAGTCTTCACTGTCTTTCCCAGGATGTGGCAGATAACCAGATAGACTCTGGGGACTTGATGGAGTGCCTGATACAGAACAAACACCAGAAGGACATGAATGAGAAGTGTGCCATAGGAGTCACCCACTTCCAGCTGGTTAGTGACACCTGATTGCTGATTTCTTGTTTCAGCTGCTTGGATTGTTATTGGAATCCCTTCCTCTTTTAGAATATCAAAGCACCTCTGATGTTCTGTGAAAAATCATTTTTTCCAAACATATGCATATATAGCCTATTTTCCTTTTTCTTTTCTTTTTTTTTTTTTTTTTTTTTTTTTTTTTGCGGTTTTTGGCTAGGGTCGGGTTTGAACTCACCACCTCCAGTATATGGGGCCAGCGCCTTACTCCTTTGAGCCTCAGGGGCTGCCCTATATCCTATTTTTAGTTCTCAATAAATGTGACTTTTATTATTTATTTATTTATTTTACATATACATGGGTTTATTAGGTTAAATATGTCTTTTATATAACGTACCCAGGCACTTTGTTAGGCTCTTTGAACCATAATGATACATAAGAAATAGTTCCTACCCCTAGGGAGCATGCATACTTACAGTCTAGAGGGTTAGACGACCAAACAGGTGTTTTATGCTTTGATCACATTGCTTGCATAAGGTGCTTTAACCTCTTCTTCAACATTTAGTATTATTGGCCAGGTGCAGTGGCTCACACCTGTAATCCCAGCACTCTGGGAGGCCGAGGTGAGCAGATTGCCTGAGCTCAGGAGTTAGAGACCAACCTGAGCCAGTGTGGGACCCCACCTCTAAAAATAGTAGGGCAGCACCTGCTGTGTTGGGCACCTATAATCCCAGCTACTCAGGAGGCTGAGGCAAGAGAATCGCTTGAGCCAAGGAGTCTGAGGTTGCTGTGAGCTATGACATCACAACACTCTACTGGAGACTACAAGTGAGATTCTGTCTCAAAAAAAAAAAAAAAATTTAGTAATATTAGAAACTTGTTTTATGTAACTGTTCAGTGTGTCAGCATACTGGACTTTAAGCCTCCCCCCCTTTTTTTAATATCATACAACCCAGCTCTGGCATTTGAACAAGAAGGTAAGAACATACTCTTCATACTTATCACATGATGCTAAAGGAATTGTTTCTGGTATAGCAGGCACTTCTTTTCAAAGAAGATGAAATCCAGTCCACTATGTTAATTGACCTCTTCTCACAGCATCTAGCCCACCTGACTGTAGTCAGCAAGAGTTAGGCAGTGCCCCAGACTTGCAAGGTACTGGGAGATGATGGTGAGACAGGAAATCCCCTGTCCTGTGGATGGACTCTAGATTCTAGTAGAGACAGAAGGTAAAAGAAGTATACAGAAACATGTATAGTCTTAGGAGCTTCCAGGAAGAAAACCAAAGAAGAGCAAGGGGTTGGAGGTTAATGGGGAATGGGAGCTTCAAAGAGAGAAACTTTAATAGAAACTCTGAGGAAGAGGCAGAGCAAACCACACACAGAACTGGGAGAGGAGTATTTGTGGCAGAGGGAAGAGCGTGAGTGTGATTGGAAAGGCAGCAAAGCCAGCGTGCCTGAGCAGAGAGACAGCGGAGAGGTTGGCAGGCCATGAAGTCTGGGAGAGACAAGGGAAGCCATACAGAGTACACAGCAAGCTATGTGAATAAATGTCACCCACCACTACTGACTCAAATTTGATACAGAGCTTCTGATTTTCGTATCTTTTAGGTACAGATGAAGGATTTTCGGTTCTCTTACAAGTTTAAAATGGCCTGCAAGGAGGACGTGTTGAAACTTTGCCCTAACATAAAAAAAAAGTATGTAATTTTTCATTGATTCTGCTTTTGCAAAGGCCCTCTTAGCCACCAAATGAATTTCTATGATGTTGTATAGCCTTCTGCTATCTGGCAGGATCAGTCTGGAGGCCACCTGCAGTCTCCTTTGGTAGTATAGATAAATGTTTAAATTGTCTGGACAGATCATTGTGATAGCTGCCTGGAGCCACAACTGGTTGATGGTAGTTCTTACATGGAGAGTTCATAGGCTAAAGAAGCGTTTTAAATTTTTTCAGGTTTAAGCTAACTGATGGAGCAGAGAATAGATCATATACTTAAAAGAAGCAAGTTTCAGGTTGCAGTGTGGGTAAAAGGAGCGAACTGACTTCTTCCTGACTCATTATGTCATCTCATCTGAAATGCAGCAGAGGCTTTTATTAGATATTAGGGAAGAAACAAAAACTTATTCATCTGTAAACAAATCTTATTTTGGTGTGGTAGCTCACACCTGTAATCATAGCATTCTGGGAAGCTAAGGCAGCAGAATAGTTAAAGCCAGCCTGGCCAAGAGCAAGACTCTGTCTTTGCAAAAAAAAAAAAAAAATAGAAAAATTGTCTTAGTGCTCATAGCACAGTGGTTATGGCACCAGCCACATAACACCTAGGCTGGTGGGTTCAAACCCAGCTCAGGCCAGCTAAACAACTATAACAACTACTACAAAAGAAAAATAGCTGGACGTTGTAGTGGGTGCCTATAGTCCTAGCTATTTGGGAGGCCAAGGCAAGAGAATCACTTAAGCCCAAGAGTTAGAGGTTGCTGTGAGCTTAGACACCACAGCACTCTCTACTGAGGGCAATGTAGGGAGACTCTGTCTCCAAAAACAAAAATAGAAAAATTAGCCAGGTGTGATGGTACATATCTATAGTCCCATCTATTTGGGGGAAGATAAGGCAGGAGAATTGCTTGAGCCTGGGAGTTTGAGGTTATAGTGAGCTACAATAATGCCACTATACTCTAGGGTGACAGAGTAAGACTCCTTAAAGAGGAGACTCATAAGCTTTTGCAGTATGTCTGCTCAGATTCTTCCATGTTGCACTTTGAAAGACACATTTCTGGAGCACATTTTTTCCTCCTATAAACCTAACAGTTTTCATAGTCTGTCAAAGGCACAATCCCAGGGTTTACAGCAGCATTAGTCTGTGGTCCTGTGTTTTAACAAGTGTTGAACTGTCCTTGTACACATAGGCCCTATCTAGCTTCCCTTCTAGTTAAGAATACAGTCAGCATTCAGACTGCTGCCTGACTTCTATGACATATATAGTCAAATTGTGTCTTTTAGCACTCGGAAAAAAATAGTGAGGCTTACAGGACAGATTCAAAATAGAAAATCCTGAATTCTTGGAAAAAGGCATGACTCCTGCCCCCGCCCAGCTCTCAGGTCATCTGTCCTCATGTGGCTCCAGCTAATCTCTGGCCTGTCCTTTCCTCGATAGGGTGGACGTGGTGATCTGCCTGAGCACCACCGTGCGCAATGACACTCTGCAGGAAGCCAAGGAGCATAGGGTGTCCCTGAAGTGCCGCAAGCAGCTCCGCGTGGAGGAGCTAGAGATGGTAATGCCTCCTAGCCTCTGTGCCTGGCAGCCACAAGGCTTAGGAAGTTGAGGAAAAGCCAGGGAAAGGTGGAAAGTTTTAGCCCCTGTTGTAATGGTTAAGACTTGGAGTCACGTGCTAAAATTTTGGCATATGTGACAGTTAGCCTCCTATTTCACTGTTTTGTTTTGAGCAATACATGTAAAACATTTTTTACCACACGTAATTGGAAAGTCAGCTGTAGGACAAGCTCTAAGAGCATGTTACAATCCCTAGATCAAGAATGTCCTCAAGTATCCAGGGGCTTATGCTCTCCACTGTGTTGTCCTCAGCATCAACTTCATCGTAAGGCTTGTTTCCTTCATGTTGCCCCACAATTGTGCCCAGTGGCTGCCTGCAACACATGAGCCACCTCCTCTAATATTCATCTCCAGCAAAAGGGAAAAAAAGAGAAACCTATCCCTACCTTAAAAGTGAGATCTTTCCCTTCAAAATGACAATGTCAGCTTGGGATCTTGGTGTCTCTGCCAACTTCCAACAGTGGTCTCCAGGGGACAGGCATACACTTCTTAATCATTGAGGTGAAATGGATACTGGAAACTTACCTACAATGTGCACTATGAGAAGAAACTTTTGCTTGACTTTTGAAGTTAAGCACAAACTGGGTTAAAAGACAAGTAAAAATATTTTTAATATGTTTGTGCTACAGACCATGCTTGTTTCACCTCAGTCTAAGCCAGCTGTTCTCAACCTGTGGGTCATGACCCCTTTGTAACAATAAAAATGCATCCTACATATCAGATATTTACATTACAATTCATAATAGTAGCAAAATTACAGTTATGAAATAGTAATGAAAATAATTTTATTTTGGGGAGTCACCACAACATGAGGATCTATATTAAAGGGTTGCGGCATTAGGAAGTTTGAGAACCACTGGTCTAAGCTAAAACTAGTAACAGAGTGCAAACACCACTAACATTCCAAAAGCTACCCATCATATTTTCTCATACAGTAGCAGTAATTCAATAATAAGTCTAAGTGGAGCTGATCATAATGTACTGTTATAATGGAGACATTTTAAGCTGGAAGCTTCAGTTCCCTAACTTTGAATTCATCTCTTTTTGTAAAATAATAATAAAAGTAGAACCCAACATTTATGCAATGATTCTAACTTTATAAAGTGGTTTTCACATACTATTATCTTCACATACTGTCTCACTGCAGTCCTGTAAAGGACTAAATGTTGCATTTTCAGGGTAGATGGGGCATTTTGTTTTACTAGAATATCCAAGGCCATGCAGCTTGTTGGCGGCCGAGCTGAAAGTAGATTCCAGTTCTTCTGCTGCATGGCCACACTGCTGCCACTTTGCTGTATAGAAGGTGGGAGTCACGCCACAAGATCCAATCAGTAAATAAGTTGGTAGAATATTTGCCATCCTCGGGCTATAGTTAGCTCACTTTTCCCTTCTGGCCTGCTCTGACCCAGACAGAAGACATCCGTCTGGAACCAGAGCTGTATGAAGCCTGCAAGAATGACATCAAGAACTACTGTCCCACTGTGCAGTATGGCAATGCTCAGGTAACTTCTTGCTTTTTAACTGTAAAACTAGTGTGAAGGTGACATTTTCATAATTAATCCTTGCTGTTGGGGACAGGACCCGTCACATCGTATTCAACCTAATCATCCCCTCTGAAGTGATACCAGACTGCTTTTCCAGAGTCCACACCTGCTCTCCTCTCTACTATTCACTCTTTTCCTTCTTTCTGGTTACCTCATTCTTTGTCTGCTTAATTAATTCAAAACATCTTTCAAATAACTCCTCCTCCTGTCTGGCTTTGCCAGTACTGAGCCTTCACAATTAATTATTCCTTCATTATGTTCCCATCACACAGAAGTTATACCTAGGGATCACCCTGGAAACTTTTTAAAATACACAGGAATAACCCATACACACACACACACACACACACACACATATATATGTATACTCTGAGACTACAGGCCTAAAAGAGGAGACAGGGAAAGACTGGGAGAGAAACAGAGAGAGCTTCTCTCTCCCCACTTGAATTTTCTCCCTCTACCAGGAGTTTTAGTGTTTTCTGTATTCTTTTCTGTAAATAAATTCTGTCTTACCACTGGGGGGTAGGGGGGAAAAATGTAATGAAGAATAATAACATACATGTATTTAAAATAAAAAAAAATTAGCTTCCAAAAAAAAAAAAAATACACAGGAAGAGGTTCTTATCCAGAACCACTAGGAATGAAGTGCAAACAAGGGATTTTGTTGTTGTTGTTGTTGTTTTTGGGGGGTTTTTTGTTTTGTTTTTTTTTTTTAGAGACAGAGTCTCACTTTGTTGCTCTTCGTACAGTGCCATGGCTTCATGGCTCACAGCAACCTCCAGCTCCTGGGCTTAGGCGATTCTCTTGTCTCAGCCTCCCAAGTAACTGGGACTACAGGCGCCCACCACAAAGCCTGGCTATTTTTTTGTTGCAGTTCAGCCGGGGCCAAGTTTGAACCTGC
>CAUYON010040577.1:0-60750 GCA_963573935.1 Arctocebus calabarensis
GTGTGTGTGTGTGTGTGTGTGTGTGGCCTCATCTTTGTTTTCTTAGACTAATTGGGGTGGTGCCATGAACAAGCCTGTGACTTGTGTTTCTTTCCTTTCTGGGAGCCAATAGTTGCAGCTGCGGAGCTCAAGTGGATGGGTTCGGGCAGACAGAGAGTGGTGGATGAGTCCGGGAGGGGGATGGGGGTGCACGGGGGCAGGCTGGCTGCAAAGAGAAGGACCCACAGCCGGACCCTCAATGTCCCCTCCCACAACCTCTCGGGCCCCTCACTGTCACCCAGCAACTACACAGCCCAGCCTCTTGGAGCTAAACTGCCTTTGCTAATTAGGTGCCTGGTTTAGCTCCCCAGAGAAAGTGTGCAAAAAATGTCACATACAAGCATAATAACCAAATCTGAGAATCACAGACCCAGAGGAAGTGGCAAGGTCTCCAGTCCAACACCCCTCCTCCCTCCTCCATCAGCACAGCGACTTTATAATCGTTGCTGTACAGTTATATAATTATAGTTGAATGCCTTCCCATTGGTGATGGAAATGAGAGTTAGCAATGGTGGAGTAGTCAGTTACCCTTGGCCAGGCTCTGTGCCTTCTCCCACTTGATCCTCACTCTTTGACATTGGTATCACCTAATACTCCATTTTATAGTGGAGAAAAGAGATGTTCAGAGAGGCTAAGTAATCTGCCTAAGGTCACACAGCAGATAGGGAGCACTGCAGGGATTCAAACGCAGCCTGAGCTTCGTGATGTCACTGAACCCCCACAGTCCATTGGCGGAGTGTAGCTGATGGGGGGAATCCCTCAGCCCAGACTCAGGGCATATAGTTTTAAAAGACCTGTTTTGTGGTCCAGCAGGAAAGACACAGGCCCTGGCATCAGGCAGGCTGGGCTGGAATCCCAGCTCTGGAGCTAGTGACCCATGTGGCCTGATTACTGCTCTCTCTGCACCCTCAGTCCTGCAGGCGCTAATGGAGACAGAAGGCTGTATGTGCAGGGCACTCCGAGCCCGGCATCCCTCTGATTTCCAAGCCTGCTGCTCTTCTGAGTGCTGGTCAGTATTCTCCTGCCATGGTGACAGAGGCCTGTGCCGAGAGTTGGGGGTCAAACAGACACAAGTTTAAGTCCTGCCTTTGCCACTCCTGGTTGCACGAACTTGGTCAAGTCACTCCAAGTGACTGAACCTTGGTTTCCTCATCTGTAGAGTGGGGACGACAGCACCCACTGAGAGGGCTGGTGCAAGGGCGGAACAAAACCAGGCTTGCTGGCCCTGGGGAGAATTCCTAGAAGGTCGTGGCAGCTCAATAAATGTCACTTGTTTGTTGTGATTATTCTCATTGTCAAAAGCTCCCCTGGCCTAGACCGCTGAGACTGCCTCCAGCTCTCTGAAGCTCTTCAAAACTGTTAGTTTGCCTCTTCAGTGAGGCCCTTCCTGCCTGCCCAGCTCCTTTAGGCAGGGTTAGGCCGCTGTCCCTGGGCATCAGTCTTGGTACTGATCACATCCTGTCCAAGGCTGTCACCTGGGACCTGCCTGCTGGGCTTGAGCGCAGGATTGCTCCATCCCCTCAGCGCCTGGCACACGGCCAGCCCAGCCTGGGAGTAAGTGGCCGAGTAAGAGGTAGGGAACCAGCAGGGCCTACTTCAACAAGGAGTCATAAAACCCAAACCAGGGTCACTGATAAAGCAGGATGTGGTGGAGAAGCCGGACAAAACCAGCTAGAATGAAGACGGCCACAAAATGACCTCAGGTCACCCTGACTGCTCATTATATCCTGCCTGTAATGTACTAGCTACTAAAAGAAATTCTGAACAGCCCCCTGACAGTTTACAAATGCTATGGCAACTCTGGAAGTTATCCTACATGGTTCAAAAAGGGGAGGAACTCTCGTTTCCAGGAACTCCCCACCCCTTCCCCAGAAATCTGATGAATAATCCTCCCTCCACTTAGCATAAAATTAAATAAAGGGTATAAAACCAGACCCCAGAAGCTCACGAATTGCTACCCTCTGTCCCTCTAAGAGAAAGCCACCACCCTGTCTATGGAACCCTTTTGTTTCTTTTCTGACACCAACAAACTTGCTTTTGCCTTACTCTGTCGGCTCCATGCTCTTGAATTCTTTCCTGCCCAAAGCCAAAAGCCCACTTGGCCTTCAGATTGGGCCTCAGTTTGGGGGTCCACTTTCTAGCATCAAGCAAACAAAACAGCAATTTTCCTTCTACAGAGGAGCCTACAGGGTATACTAATCACCAATCCCTATTAATCCCCCGAACACAGATTGCCGGAAGCTATCATTCTGGTCAGTGATTCCTTCTGACTCTGAGGCCTGAGAACTAACAAGGATATTACTTACAGTTGGAGACAAGATCAAGGTTTCCCTGGGGTCTTACCCTGGGTTCTGCTACTTCCCAGCATTCTGGTCTTAACTAAGTTATTCAACCTCTACAAGCCTCAGTTTTACCTGCTTTTAAATGAAAAAAATATGTATAAACACAGTGTTATATATATATATATATAAACACTTATGGTTATGAGAATCAAATAAGATAATGTAAAGAACTTGACAGTCATTATTTAATAAGCACCTAATAAGTGGTCTTCATTCTGATCATTGTAACACGATTACAGCCATTCTGAGAATCTGAAATATGCACATTATTTTGCATTCAGTTTCAAGAAATTCATGGATTCTCCATCTAACAACCCTATCTATGGATCTCCTTAAGATCCATGAACTTGCTGAACTAGTTATTTTCCCTCCATTTCAGAGACCAAGAAATGCCAGACAGGGGATGGCATTCCACCATCATGGCAGGGCTGGACACAGATGTCACCACTCAGGTCAAGGTTGCAGCCAAATCGATGCTCAGTTATGTGTTATTTTTCACTAATTATAAAATCCCTCTTTCAGCACACATTTTGGAGCTTCCTAGTACTCTGGTAAGGCTGAAACTGTACAAAGAGATAATCCAAACAAGCGTGCATGCTCCCCATCAGGGCTTTAGTCTACCTACCCCTTCTTTCTGGGTAGTGAAGGCTCCAGCCCACACAACTGGCTCCAGAGAAGCAGACAACCCAGCCCTGCTGCTTACCTGCTGGGAAGTCTTGAGCAAGCCACCTCATACTTGTGACCCTCATTTTCTTCATACCTCAAATGGGATGTTATTTCCTACCTCACCAGATTGTTGTGAAGATCAAACAATAACATGTATCCAAACTGGCCAGCCCCAACCGAGTAAGCCCAAGGGCTATCACCAGACTGAAACTGTTAAAGGAATGAATATTGTCCCTTTGGAGGACCAGTAATCCACAGAGCCTGGCAAACAAACGTTTGCCAAATCCTGCAGGTACCTGTTTGAACGAATAAATGAGAATGCTTGGGTAATGAGTACAGTGATTGTTTTATGTAAATGATGCTCTCCTGAAGCTTGTAAACAACTCCTTGTCTCAAGAAAACATTGCCCTGGAGAGTTCATTTATAATACTGGTTTGCTTCTCCAACTTTCCCTTCCGTGGCCTGCACAGAGGAGCACTTGGCTCAGGTCTGAAAGAATCCTGACAAATTCATAACTGCCTCCAGTCTCAGCAGTGGCAGATGGGATCCCAAGAGCTTTTAGAGGGAGCTCCACCTTAGAAGAAGAGTCACTTTTTTTGTTTCTCTACCCTTTTCCAAGCTGAGAGGGTTAGATGATGTTTGACAGAGTGAACATGTAGAACTGATGAGTTTAGGTTGGGTAAAATAAGAAGTATCATAGTAAAAGCATGTCACCATCAACTAGAAGAGTTTGCTGTCTTTGATTCACTCCAGAACCATGGGGGAAACCAGGGTAAGAAATGGTCAGCTGGGCAGGCACTCAAAATCCCAGCCTATAAGAGGTGCTATATGAAGTCGTGCTGAAATCCATCAGCAATTTGGTGCCCATCTGAGAAAGATAGCTCAAGGTTCTACCTGCAATCCCTTACATAATGGAAAACAGTCAACTGGTCCTGCTCCCTCATCCCAGAAAGTACTGGATCACCTGCCTGAGTGTATACTGATAGCACGATGCAGCCGCACACCACACCGCCAGCCCTGCACCAGCCGTTTGGCTGTTCAGCATATTGTCCAGAGAGCTGTGATCTAGAAAATCTTATGATTAAACTTTTCTTTTTGAACTAAAGAAAAGGGTACATATTTTTTATGAACTAAAAAGCAACATTTCCCTGTCCCTCCCAAATTAAATTAAGGCTTAAATACTATAAAAGTGATGGGATGTTAAATTACGAGCCTGTCAGCTGGACCCATATGACCCTGACCTTCAAGAGTCAACTTCCTGCTTCCAGAGGGTGATATGTGGTTGTCTGGGCCAAGCTCAAACATTTCACGCTTCTGCACCTTTGGCTTGCTGTTCTTTTTGCATGGAATGCCCTTCCCCAGTCTTCCCCCACTTTTCAGTCATCTGGCCATCTCACAGTCACCCAATGAGAGCCCTTCTTTGTCAGGCCTTCCCTTTACCCCCAGAAGAGTCTGCATATAGCTGACATCTCCAACACTATATTTTAGCATTGTCAGTTTACATGTCTATTTCCCTTATGAAATAGTGAAGTTCTGTGGCTCAAACCAGGACTTATTTCATTGTATGGTCCAACATCTGGCACTGCAAGTGACCCTGAGTGAAAGGTCAATAAATGCTCTAGAGCTGCGGTTCTCAACCTTCCTAATATCACAATGTATTTTCATTGTTACAAAGGGGTCGCAAACCACAGGTTGAGAACCACTGCTCTAGAGAGACAAGAATGGACCATGACCCTTTATCTCCTGCAATGGCCCAAATGGAGGGCCTTCCTTTCACATCAAGAACTCCTCCCTGAAATCCCCTTCCTGGAAGGTGTGGAGGCAACAGCTTGCTGGATGTCCAAGGGTCAGTAGGAGTTGGGGACAGTGGACACGGCTGGTCCAAAAGACAGCCAACATGATCCAATTGGGAAGTTGGTTACACACTGGTGTGTTTTTTAGTAAATAAGTAAATATAGTTGAACCTCTGTAAGTTGACCACCCAAGGGCCTGTAAGATACTGGTCAACAGATGAGACTATGCCTACTGTATTGATATGTACATGTGGTACATGTCAGGAGTATAAAAATTACGTCAACTTAAGGAAGTGGTCAATGTAGGGAGGTGGCAACTATGGAGGTTCTATTGCATAGTGAGGATAATAAGAACCAGGTTGCTCACTGTCAGAGAAGGGGTTTGAAAACACAGAAAGGGAGAAGGCTAGAATGAACACCGTGGTGTCAGTTCAGAATTAGAACTATCAGTATAAACTCATGATTTAGACATATAGAGAGAGAACATAAAGACAGAGCATGGACATATGTATGTGCTGATGTGCAAATGTGTTTTCCAGCTCTGTCCATTGAGAGGGCCTAGAAATAATGGCACTCCAGTAGAGATGAGCACACTGAGCACCCAATTCTTGGTTTCTAAATCCCACCATCCATTAACAGGAACCGGGCACCTTTGAAGAAATGGCTGGGCCTAGGGTCTGGGCAGGGTGGTAAAGTACAAGATGAACTGGATCACCTTCTGCCACAATGTGAACACGTGCTCAAGAGCATGTGGGAGTCAGCTCAAAGGGGCTCCCGCTAGGAAAATCGGGGACAGTTTGAGCATCAAAGTAAATAATGACAGCAACAGGTATAACCCGTTAACTAAGAGAGAAATCTTATTTAAGATAAGAATTCTGAACTGATACTAATTAATTAGCAAATGTGGGAGAAGGGAAAATAGTTCTTACAGTAGAATGTCAACTAATAAACATGGTGGGAATGACGGAAGTGGAAACTTACCATTTGGCAGCCATCACCGTCAAGGTTAGGCAAGAATTGTCAATGGATGCTAAGTCTGGTGGGTGGAGGTGTTTGTAAAAAACAGGATAGTAGCATAATCTTGGAATATCTTCCCACCAATGTCAATTACAAAGGAAGAAATGGCAACTTTTGGTAGAGAAATCTGGAAGACACCAACTTGATCTTCACAGCAGCCCAATGAGGGAGGTAGAATTCTATCTGGTTGATCAAACCCCAACAATTACAACTACTCACTGGTGATCTTCATCACGTAGTCCCTCAGTGCCACAGTATTCTCTTCTCTCAAATGACAATATTAATAGTTACTACCGCCTGAGGGTTATATTGCAAATTGGTTTGTTAACCCACATAAAACATTTAGGACTTTGTATGACCCAAAGCAAACTCTCAATGAGTGTTAGCTACTATAAATATTATGGATGAAGAAAGTCGTCTCAGAGAGTTGGCAACAATGCTCAAGCCCACATTCACCAAGCTCCAAATCACTTTGTCTCCCAAAAACCAATGAGCCGCTGTTGTTGGGCACCTGGCAGTTTTCAAAGTGCTATTTTATTCACACCTCCCTTGAAAGTGGCAAAAAACCAAAAGGTGAACAGAAGTTAGAGTTCTCATAGGCCCCTTTTTGCAGGTGAGGTCCCTTGACTCACTCAAAAAGACAGCATTAATGAGCATCATAGGAGGAATTTGAGCCCATGTGTCTGGCTCCAAATCCCTGGTTGCCTTCAGGGTCTAAACTTGACTCCACAGATTCCAGTCCCATTTCCACAGGTCCATGAAGTGACCCAAAGAGAGTGTCTAATTCCAAAAAGGAACCAGAACTGAGCACCTTTGGTTCTGAACTTGAAATTTACAGTGAAAGCCCTGACATGCTTCTCTCCCTTCCAAATTCATTATAGCCCCAGATTAGAACAGGCAAGAAAAGGGTTTGGCAGGGCAGGGAATCAGAAAGACTTAACAGCAGGGATTAGAGGTGAGAACTGACATCAGCTAGTAAGCCTTCAAGGTCAACTCAAGGAGGGCATCAGGCTCACTCAGGCAAGTGAGTGAGAAAGGAGAAAGTGACATGGCTTTTGTCTTTACATTTGCCATTCGTCATAATCTCACTTTATCATTGGGAGTGGACTTATCTCCACGTGCAAGTGGGGTTAAAGGGTAGACCCTCCCTGGGCAGGCCCTGAATGGAAAGGGGCCCCTTACTGGAATCCCAGTGGCTCTCAACTTCTTTTTTTTTTTTTTTTTTTTCTGAAGAGACAGAGTCTCACGTTATCACCCTGGGTAGAGTGCCATGGCGTCACGCAGCTCACAGCAATCTCCAACTCCTGGGCTTAGGCAATTCTCTTGCCTCAGCCTCCCGAGTAGCTGGGACTACAGGCACCTGCCACAACACCCGGCTGTTTTTCTGTTTTGCAGTTTGGCCAAGGCCAGGTTTGAACCCGCCACCTTCAGTATATGGGGCCGACGCCCTACTCGCTGAGCCACAGGCACCGCCCCACTCTCAACTTCTTAAATACACAAGCAGCAACCATGGTCAATTCATGGCCACTGTTTTTGCCAGAAAGTGGTTTGAATAAAGTCCTCATCAACACAGGGAAATAGGATTGAAGGGTATGATCACACCACGAGAGGAGGGGAGCATCCGATGCCAGTTGGGTCAAAGGCCCAATAAGCACCGCCCCCATCTCAGCCCTGCCAGGACCGTCTACACAGATTTAATCTCTTTCTCTTCCTCCCGCTCCCTGGGAAAACTAAATCTCATCTGTCTGCAGTTAGCAGAAGCCTGGAGTAACTGGATTCGTGGCTGGAACAAAAGATATATGTGACATTAACAGTTCATTGAGCTGTGAGATGAACAAGACGGGCGTTGAAAAGGAAGCAGAGCTGAGAGTACATTTCCAGTGTTAATAAAGCTTCCCTCTCGTTGTTTGTTTCCAAACACTGACTCCAGGATGGGCGCCATCCGTTTCCTTCTAGAATTAGACAGGCCTGCAGATTTAAGGCATCACAGAGCATCATTCGGCCCTATTAACGGACAGCACGAGGTGCTGCGTCAGGAACCTGCCGCCATCTTCAGCGCTGGCTGCAATTATTTTGCTGGCTTGGCAGAGCCTGTGCCTCTTGTTCACCTAGGGGCATATGGATAGCAACCCCCACACCCACCCAGAGAAACCACCAAACTCCAAACCTCAGGCTTGCAGGTGTGCATGCGAGGATGCTTATCTGGGCAATGCCATCAACAGTGCAAAAGTGGAAGCAGCCTGCATGCCTGACAGTTGGTGAATGGTTAATTAAACTATGGAAGAGGCCCATGTAGTGATGCTCTACAGGGCCTTTAAACAGTGTGATGCAGAATCTGTTGACATGGAAAGATATTCACAATTTATTGCAAGGTGTTTTAAAAAGTCAGGTATAAAATGGTATATATAACATGAGCCCATTTGTATATCAGGTATAATAAGAAAGAGAAAAAAACTGTGATCTAGCTCCTGGGAAGGATGGACTCTGCTAAAGTGAAAGGTGTGGCCATCTTGACGGTTGTAGGGAAGTGAGACTGGAGCTTTTGGCTGCAGGGGTCCAGGAGGCATAAAGAGCTCTGCGCGTGGAGAAAGCAGTGGAACTTGGGGGGTGGGGGAACATGCCAAGAAGAGAAAGGAGGTAGAGAGGAAATACAAGAAAAGAAGATTGTGGGAGTTAAGTTGTGCCCCCCTTCAAAGGGTCTACTGAAGTCCCAACCCCTGCTACCTGAGAAGGTGAGCTAATTTGGAAATAAGTTCTTTGAAGATGTAGTCAAGATAAGATGACGTAATTAGTTACTATGGGCCCTGAGCCTGGTGTCCTTATGAGAGGAGAAAACAGACACAAGAAGAGACCAGGCAGGCCCAGGGGGAAGACAGTGTGTGGGGATGGAGGCAGAGACTGGGCTGTGCTGCCACAGCCAAGGAGCCACCGGGAGCTAAAAGAGGTGGGTAGGGTGGAAATGTTGAAGACTTGTCCTGTCTGGCTCCCTGTGGAACAGAACCACTGCAGGGCAGAGACAGGAGCCTGGGGGAGCACAGGGCCACGAGGCCCCACACCAACCCAGGAGGTTCTCAGAAGCCCTGAGGGAGCTTTAGACTCCCACAACGCCCACCTTAGAGATTCTGGGTGTGGGAACTAGGAAAGTTTGAATAACATGCCCTGGCCATGCAAATGCCTGGGCGCCTAGAGTCTCACCCACATGTGAGCTGGGCTGACCACCAGCTGCTCTACTGGCCCAGATAAAACACAGCAGATGTCCCACAGAACCACTCTGTGCCTCGTGGCCTCACCTGGGTCAAACAGACAGTGGCCAAAGCAGACGCAGGATTTGTTTTGTCCATTCACAAAGCCACGTGGGGCCTCCTCTCACTAGCTCCACTGCCTCATGCAAACGGCAAAGGCCCAAGGCTCTATAACTTCTCTTTCTCCTCCCTTATTACACATCTGATTTATCTGAGACACCCCGCAGAGGTACAGCCACCCAGTCAGGTCAGAAGAGCTGGCCTCTAGGCACCCTTCCACCCTGGGATTAGCGGGGGGAGTCATTCAGCAACCAAGGCAGGAGTGGAGACACCTAGTGAGAGGTGTGAGGGGCAGTGAAGGCGAGCGGGGTGAGCAGGTGACACTGGAGATGAACTGCCCCTGCTCGACACTGTGGCAAACAAAGTTCCTGTCTGAGCGACCAAGGGAAGCCCCTGGGGATTTGATCTCAGAAGGGGGCCTTTGCTCATATGGAGATGAGGGTGTGATATTCCAGAAAGAGGGAACAGAGTTGACAGAGGTTACCCTGAAAACAGGCCCCAGGTATGCGTGGGAACAACTCACTGTCACTTGATTTCAGCAGAGGGTGACTAAAGGAGGAGCAAGACAGGACAGCCCCTGGGCAGTGCAAGGTCAAGGTTCCACACACCCTTCCAAAGGTAGAAGGAGGCCACAGAAGGCTTCCTGGCACAGGGGGCCCATGGCCAGAGCTGGGTGTGGGGATTTTAGGTGGACAGTGCAGGCAGTGGGTTGCAGGAGGAGTCGGCCCAGAAGCAGGGGCCCCTTTGTAAACATAGGACAACGTCCAGGGAAGGAAGACAAGGCCCAAGACGGGGCAGAGAAAGGGGCCAACGTGGCAGGGAGGGGAGCCGAGAGACCTGCAGGAGGTGAGATGGGCAGGTCACCCGCTGCCGCAGACCTGACACCGCCCCTCTCCTGCTGCTGTTTCTCTCTCCTCTCCGGGCTGCTGTCCCCAAAGGCAGGCTGATGCATTCATGGAGAGATTTTTTTTCTAAAGAAAAGAAGTTGGCTGAGTCCCCAGGGTGCTGTATGTTCTCCATCAGATGTTTTGTAAAACGTGCACCCTAGGCAATTCCCGGAGCCGTCTCCAACAGGTCTACCCCCTCCTTTCCTGCCGTCCCTGTGCTTTTCCTCCCCTCACCTGGCTCTCTATGCTTCTGTCTCTGCCGGGGGCTCTTTGCTTTGCCGTATTTCTCCCTGTCTGCCTCTGCCTCCCTGGCGGCCTCGCTATTTCCCTCCCGTGTGTCCGTCCGTCTGTCTGTCTGTCTGTCTGTCTCTTTCCCTCCATACACACCTCATCTGACGCGGATGCGCCTTGACTCTTTTCCTGCTTTCTTCTGTCCGCCTGGCTCTATCTTTCCCAGCGTTCTAGTTCCATTGTCCGCGTCTAACTCTCTCTGTGTCCTGTTTCTCGGCCTGTGTGTGTCAGAGTGTCCTCCGCGTCTATCCATGCGCGTTTGTGAGGGTCTCTGCCCATCCGTCCCCCACCATGCAGATCCCGGCTCCCTCCGGGACTCACCTCTCCAGCCATTTCTCTGAAATGGAGTTGGGATCGACATGTCTGTTCCCAGAGATTGTCACCTGTGTAACTGAGGGACAGCTCAGAATATGAACCTTCAGGAACTCTGAGACCATTGGGTAAAGAGGGTGGCAGAAATCTAGAGCCACACCAAGTCTCTCCACTGCTCAGTCCCCCCGTGGGCTCCCTGCACGCTGAGCACAAGAACGGAACCTCCATGGCTGGCTCTCCGCGCTCACTGTGCCCCTGCCTCTGCCCCTGTGCTCCAGCCGCACTGGCTTTGGAGCCCGGCACACCTTGTCAAGATGCCCAGGGGCACTGTCCCCCCTCCACTCAGGCTGCCCCTCCCTCTGAGCAGCCTTTCCAGCCCCATCCCAGCGTCCCTGCTCCACTTTCTGTCACCTCCTAATCTCAAGGAAGATGATTACATGTCTGCTTGCCGTGTTCTTTGTAGATCAGTTAACATGATCATCGGCCATGTGAGCAGGGCCTTGTCTGCTTGTCCATCTTGCTCACTATGAAATCTCCAGTGACTTGGCAGGTGCTCAGGAAAGACTGATGAATGACTGAACGTAGGCTCTGAAATCTCCTGCCACCCCCAGCCTCTGTCAGGCAATAGCTGGCACCTGACACATACTGCCTGCCTGGTGAGGACACACACGGCCTCATTCACTCCTCCTAACAGCTCTAGACAGCAGTGGTATTACAGTCCCCATTTTACAGATGCAGAAACTGAGGCACAGCCAGTCAAGCCAAGGGTAAGTGTTGCAGAGCTGGCGTGCAGACCCGGGGAACCTGGCCTCAGCAGCCCTTCCAGCTCCCTCCTTACGCCTTCTATGAAACAGTTCCGCCTGTGTGCCCGCCTCTGCTCCTCACAGCCACCCAGGAGGGGGATGCTAATATTCCCTAATGACTAAAGGAAGAAACTGAGGCCCAGGGACTTTCCCAAGCCTGGGGCCTTAGGCAAGTCCTTTCCCTTCATGGCCTCGCCTGAAATGACAAATGGGTCAGAAAAGGCCTAAGGCTGTATTCCTCCAGTCTCCCCCAGCCAAATGGCCGTCTCCCTGAAGATAAATCGCCCCGTCTCCCTGAAGATAAATCGCTGCTCTCTTCCCTCAGGGAGCCAGTGGTAGGTGCTCTGGGGACTTTTGTTAAAAGTAGGAATCACTGTGAAAGGGTCACAGAGCCTGTGGGGAACTGGACCAGGTCACTTCCACACGCCCACCTGTCCCAAGACTCCTTCCTCTGACATCCTGGGACGCTTGAGACACAGCCCTGCAGAGGGTTACGGAAAGGGCTGAGACGTGACGCTCCCTCTTCTGCTCCTTCATCCTGCGTGCTAGGAGGTGCTGTGGCCCCAGGCTGGGGCTCAGGGCTCTGCAAGTCCTGGCTCAGCTGCCGTTTAGGAAGTGATGCTTAGGAGACGCTGATGAAAATGAGAAAGGTGGCTCGGCACCCATAGCTCAGTGAGTAGGGCACCAGCCACGTGGCGGGTTCAAACCCAGCCTGGGCCAGCTAAACAACAATGACAACTACAACGAAAATATAGCCAGGCATTGTGGTGGGCATCTATAGTCCCAGCTACTTGGGAGGCTGAGGCAAGAGAATCGTTTAAGCCCAAGAGTTTGAGGTTGCTGTGAGCTGTGATGCCACAGCGCTCTACCGGGGGTGGCATAGTGAGACTCTGTCTAAAAAAAAAAAATGAATGAGTAAGGCTTTTCAGGCCGCGGGAGATTAGTGACCCTGACCTCCACCCTGGGCTGTCTGCAGACCCTTAACAGTGTGTCAGGGCCCCCACACACACACGCTCGTCATTTGCTCCACTTATCATGGGGGCTTTGTGCCTGAGCTGCTGCTCTTAAATCCCTGCTCAGACAAGAGAAAGGGGAGGCAGGAGGGAGATGCCCGGCCTTAAAAGAGTGGGACGGGCATTGGGACCCATACCTGACTGTCTCCAGAGCCCACACTCGCTTCTAGATGCAGAGAAGTTCCTGACTGTGCCTAGTAAGTAAAGGAGGGGCCGGGATTCGAACCAGGTCCCAAACCCCCCTGCCTTCCCCCCCACCCACCATAGCACCTGGCCCAGAGGACTTGGCACAAACCAAGCTTCCCGGCGGGTTCACTCCCAGTGGGTCTTCCCCCTGGCTTTGCCATCCCAGTGCTCCGTGACCCCCATCTCTGAGTCCTCCTTCCTGTGCCTCAGTTTACCTATCCTGATCACACTGCGTTTTTCCAGACAAGAGCAATAGTAGCACCACTGCCTCCTAAAACAAAACAAGAGGAGAAATGAGCAAGAAGAAGAAAAGGAGGGAGAGAAAAATAGAGGGAGAAAGAAAAAGAGAGTGAATGGGAAGGGAAAAAGCCCTTCTAAGCTCAGGGAAAGTTACATATGAGGACAATTACTCCCAAGCCACTGTTCAGCGAAGCGCTTCAAGCGAGCTTCCCCAGGTGCCACGGAGGCTTTATGGAGTTAGGTGATATATGACGTCCGCCGCGTGCCCGGTGATCTATGACTCAGGCCGGCATTATGATCCCGCCTCGGGATGGCTGTGTGATTTAGGGTCGTTCCTGAGTCTCCAGCCAGCGGGAGGGCTGGCAGCATCTGATGTTGTGTCTGGGATGGGGCGTGCGTGTCAGGAAGGAGGCCATGGCAGCCAATTTCCCGAATGGGCCCCGGGAGAGAGGCGTGCAGACTCCCTGCCTTCCGGGTCAGCTTCCCCGAGTCTGGTGTCCAGGCCTTTTCAGCCAGATGGAAAGATTTACATTTTTGTGTTTCATGGTTCTGGGACAGGTCACCACTGCTTCAGTGATAAAAGATTTGTAAACACAGAGGCTCTTAGAGATGGGAGGCAAGTGCAGAGATCCCCTGATCAATTTGGGCATCACATATTCATTCCACAAATACGTATATCCTACTACATACAATATCTCTCTATCTGCCAGAAGCTGGCAAGTAAACTGCTGTCACATTGTGTCAACTTTATGAAAAGAACCGCAAAAGACAGAGATGCCAGATGGCAAGGGGAAGGCCACCAAAGAGTGGGCACAGAGCTAAGACTCCAGGGAAATAGCCAGTCATGTGAGGAGCAGGGAGAAGGGCCTGCCAGGAAGCAGGAGAATCATGTGCAAAGGCCCTGGGTCAGACAGAGTGTGGCATGTATGAAAGACTGAAACAACAGCAGGCACGTGGCTGGAACATAGTGAGAGCAAAAGAGAGCAGTGGGTGTTGAAAGTTGAGAACCAAGCTCCTGCAAGACCCCAAAGGTCATTTAAAGATCTGTATCATTATCTGAATTGCAGGTGGACCCATTTGAGGGGAGTGAGTTGAAACAAATAACAGTAAAATATTGTCTTATGAAGAAGTTCACATTCTGACCTATCAAATTAGCATTTCCTCCTCTGTTCAAACCTCAAGACCTTCATGAGACAATTCTTCCACGCTCTTCCCATTTGGGGACAGAAAGTCCCAGGGATGAGAAAGAAGACAGAGCCCAGGGGGAAGAAGCAGATGTTTCCTCCCCAACTTGTTCTTTTGTATGCCCAGGGGACACGTGTAAGCGTAAGTGAAGGGGGAGAAATGGGGCAAAGGGGGAGTTAGGGAAAGCAACTTTTATACCCACAGCCCAAGGAATATTTATTGTAAAAGGATTCAAAAAACAGAAAAGCATCCTTGGTGATTCTATATGGTATTATGAATATCTTCCCCTAAAGCAGAGGGGTGAGGGCTAACGGAACATCTTCTTGGGCAATGAGCATCCCTGAGGCTTCCTTGCCTGGTTGACCTTATTTGCATCATGAAAGCCTGGAGATAACCAGGAGGCAGGGTTTTTCCAAGATTATCTTTTTTCTTAGATAAAAGATTGTCCAATGTCCTGAAATTTTCCTCTGGGTGACTGATGGCATCCATCTCTGATGGATTCACCCTGGCTGAATAACCCTGACCTGGTCTTTCGGAGACAGACATTGGCAACACAGTCAGAGGCGAGAGTTCACCAGGGATCTCTAAAAAGCTGGGTGAGCCAGGGGCCACGCCCACCACTCCTGCACCAGCCTCCATATCGGCCTCCCCAAGGTGCACACAGCAGCCAATGCAAATTGTCACTCTTAATACAGATCAGATCTGTGACCATCCTGGTTCAAACCCTCAAACTGCTCCCCACCATCTGAATTGAAATCCAGACTCCTTCCCACTACCTCCTAAGCCCTCTATGTTCAAGCCGGTCCCCTCCCGGCTCTTGAACCTCAACTCCAGCTCCTCTTTCTGTCCCCAGCAGAGTGCTGGCCACACTGCACACTGGCCTTCCCCACTCTATACCAGCCCAACACGAGGCCTTTGCATGAACATTTTCTCCCCTGGGACACTCTGTCCAGACCTCTGCCAAGCTCGGTCCTCATTGTTCGAGTCTTGGCTCAAATGTCCCTCTTCAGTAAGATCTTCCTGGACCACTGTGTCTAATAGTGTCTACCCCATGTCTCATCCTTCCACTCTGGCAGCACTGTGATGCATTGTTTTCAGAGAACTTAATGTCCAAGTGGAATGATGTTGCTCAAGTACTTGTTTATCTGTTTATGTTTAACCATCTCAGCGCCAAACTCTCTACTACTGGAGACAAGGTAGTTGTCTCTTTCATTCCCAGCGCTTGGAACAAAAGAGGTGCCGAATAATTATTTGATGAATGAATGAACGAAAGATGAACAAATATAATCTGTGTTGTGAGATCAGGTCATCAAACACATCTTTGACATGGATGGAGCTAAAAAATATTCTTCTTAGCAAAGTATCTCAAGAATGGAAGAAAAAGTATCCAATGTGCTCAGCCCTACTATGAAACTAATTTATAGCTTTCACATGAAGGCTATAACCCTATTATAGCCCAAGAATATGGGGAAAGGGTCAAAGGAGGAGAGGGGAGGGGGAAGGATGGGTGGAGGGAGGATAATTGGTGGGATCACACCTACCGTGCATCTTAGAAGGGTACAGGTGAAACTTACTAAACGCAGAATATAAATGTCTGAACACAATAACTAAGAAAAAGCCATGAAGGTGATGTTAACCAGTTTAATGAAAATATTTCAATTTGTATATAAAACCAGCACATTGTACTCTAAGATTGCATTAATGTACACAGCTATGATTAAATAGAATAAATAAATAATAAAATAAAACACATCTTTGAACCCATAGCCTTAGAGTCTTAGCTGAGGTCAAATCACCTTGATTCCCAAAGAATAAGCTGGAAGTCAAGGAGAGGAGAGAACTCAAATCCATGATTCCTGCCTGGCTTCGGTTGGGCTCCAAACCACTGCGCTGAGCCCACTCCGAGAGCCCATAACCAAGGACTCCACGTCTCCTGGGTGAACTGGTCCCTTCCGTGAACACCACATTTGGGAAGACGCTTCCTTCTCTCTCTCAGTACCCGCCGCCACGAGGTAGTCTCATTCCTCTCGTGGCTTTAGCTCTGATCCATAAGCCCAAGGTTCCCAAATCAGTTCTCCAACCCAGGCCTGTCTTCTTGATGCAGATAAACAGAGCCACAGGCTGACGGGCATCCCTCCCACTGACCAGCAGGTTGAGCTCAAGTCTTTCCTGGCTTCCATCATCGTGCTATGTTTCCGGTCACCTCCCTGCCAGTGCAGCTCCACCCAAAACCTAGACATCGTTCTCCATTCCCTCCCTCTCCCTGGCCCACCCCCGATCCCCAGCAACAGCAAAGTTCCGCCAGTTCCCTCTGGCTGTTCAGTGTGAAGGTTGCGTCCCTTCAGTAGCACCTGGTTCAAGAAGTGAGTGGGGCTTCTGGCCCAGCCCTGAGCCCTAACACAGGGCTGCATCTCTCAGACAAAGGGGACCTTTCCCTCATTTGTATAAAGGTGCTCTGCTCCCCATGTTCTGTGTCCATGGGGTCAAAGACCTGGAGACCCAGGGATCTATGACGACTCTTTCCCAGCTGTCCACTCCACCACCACCGATCAAATGTCGTCATTTCTCAACTAGACCTTAGTCTGGTGAGTAGTGCAGTCCGGCACCTCCCGATTGGCCTTCCAGCCTCTGCCTGGCCCTCTCCAGTGCCTTCCCTCTGAGAACAGACACCAGACTGCTATTCCTTGCCTGCGCATCTATCTGACTGCATGCCCCCCGTCCCTGAAAGCCTGCACTCTGCCCAGCCTGGGCAACACCTCCGATCTTGGACCAGTTACCCAACCGCACCTATGATTAGACGCTCCGATTCCATATCTCCCACAGCAGTGACTTCCTGTTTACCTGCTCCCTCCACACCTAGACTCTGAGCCCCTTCCAGGCAGGGAGAGAGTCTCCCCTCCAATCCCCAGCGCCTAGGAAAGCACCTGGCACTGGGCACCAAGTAAGCAAACAAACAAAGGAATGAATAGACGAACACCTGCACCATGAAGCTTGGTGGGCCTTTTTGGAGATGCTGATGACTGTGATTAACCCCATGGGGCTGGCTGATGCGAGAGGAGGAAGAAGGAGGAGCCTGTGGGCAGGGACTAGGGTCAGTTACCTGCAACAGCACTCCCTGGTCTGCCCACACAGGAGTCAAGAGGATGTGAGCAGCTGTTCCATGGGCGAGGGGAGGTTATCCTAGGCTGAAGAGCTTCTCCTGATGCCACTCCTCAGAGCTTTAGCATGCTAAGGAGACGTGCCCATTTCCCAAGGCACACAACATGAATTTTCTCAATTCTAAAACATTTCTATTAAACATTTCTGAAATCAGCGTGCCTCTTAAAATAGACGGGTGTAACTGTCTTGGTTTGTTTCCAAACAGCTGTTATTAAATCAATGATATGTCCTATGACTCATGGGCTCTTGGAATCAAAGAAATACAACAGTGTATATTGGGTCACTTTATGCTCTGGAGAGCCTCGTAGTCCTGGTTGGTGCCTTTCGTCCCAGGGTAATTATTAACAGCTGCCCCTTGCATGCCCAGTTAGAATGATACATGCCAGGATCACCCTAAAGACACGGCACCAACAAAGGGCTACCTTCAGGAGCCCCATCCTCCCAAGGATGACCAGGGTGCTTTATGAAGGAACCATCTGTCCTAGAACCGTTGCATATTTTCTTATGCCCATCTGTCAAAACAAGTCACTGTATTTCAAAAGTCCTTTTCAGCTTCTTGACACAACTTCCCTGATTCTCCCCTGGAAGGGATTTGATAATCATAAAATAGCTAAAGGTCTTTCTGCCACTCCTAAGCAGTGTTTCCAAACTTTTCCCAGAACTATAATCCCCCAAAGCCAACAGGACATCAAACCATGGCCCCCGGTAGCCCTACAGGTACTGCCCACAGCTCCCCACAAGAGGTTCTCTTAGATTCCAACTTTTAAAATGAAACACATAGAATTTGCCATCTACATGACACATATGAATGCTTATTTTTAACTTGAAAACTATGCTTTAAATTCGCTGCCAAAGTATAAAATTGAACCACCCAGAAGATGCTCCATGTTTATTCTGGGGCACTGGATACCCACTGGCATATTTCTAAGAAATATGATCCCCGAGGCCTTTGCTTTCATCAGATGGGATCTGCTTGCTGACAGTGAAGACGGAGATGATCACCAAAGAAACCTGACGCTGTGGGCATCATTCATTAAACCACGACTCTGGAACTACAGAGGGACAGTAACTTATTTAACGTCTCATGAAAATGGGAAACAGAAAAGAAACCCCAAACCTCGATCTTTCAGATTCAAAGACAGAATTTATCCTGTCCCAGGAGCCCACGACTCCAGAGTTTTTCCTCCCTGTCTCCTCTGCAGTTTATCAAAGTGCTTTTAGTATAAATATGTCTCCCACCTTGGGTTTCTCATCATCTTCACTGTCATTTTGAGTTTCTCTCTTTACATTGACTTCCCTGGGCTCTCCTGGGAGATCTGAAAAAAAAATTTTTTTTTTAAGCCACCATGTCTATTTGTAGCTCTAAAAGCTGATTTGTATTTAGAGGAGATTATTTTGTGAGATTAAAAAAAAAGAAGTTGCTGAAAATGTGGAAAACTACTATAGATAAAATGCATTTATTCTGAGATACGATCTGTTGGATTCTCTACTACCAAAGTGGGGAGAAAACAGGTGGTACTCCAGAAAAATACTCACAGATGGAAAATGTATAAATGGTAATTCACCAAAAACAACTGCAATCGTGACTTTTAAAATATGATGCTTGTTTCTTTTTTGGGGCTGATGCCTTACTGCAAAAACTTTGGAACTCCCCAGATAACGAATGTTTGGCTAATTAGATGCTGAATCCTAGGGAAAAGGCGTGGATGAGAGAAAGGGGCTCCTTAAGCACCATGAAATTTTAATCTGTGTCCTCAGTGATTCGGGCTTGGATCCTATGGGAAGGAGCGCAATGTGGTGCAGCAGGAGACATCTGAGCTAAACCAAACCAACTCCACGTTCCTGTCCATAGGTGCCCCTGTTACTGCTATGAAATCTTCAGAAGTTGAGAGAGACTGAGCATAGACTCCCAAAGCTACTCAAAATTTTCTGTACTTCCCCCCAGTCTTTGTTGGTTGCAGTGAAGGCATAAAACAGTGTGCCTTGGCCTGGATTGAAATGAGTGCAATGATATTAGGTCAAGAACTGTTTTTTTCCTGCCTGGCTGGCAGACTCCTACTCATACTTCAAAGCCCTATTCAAATAGCCTTCCTATGAAGCACCACTCTGCAAGCAGAGACATTCTCTCCCTACTGCTTTTGTATATCCCTTTTTTGAAGTTCCTCTCTTGCTACAGGAATCAGTTTGTTAGTGATTTGGTTTCACCCGCTAGAGTATGAGGTTCTCAGTGTCTAACATCCAGGGTGCCTCCCATGAGGCTTAGAATACAGAAGCTGCTCACTAAATGCTAAGTGCATGAATGAGTAAACGAACGAATGAAATAAAACAAGAACTCACGTGCAGTAGGAACGTGGGAGATACTGAGATAGCTTCCACAGGGCAGCTGTGCTCCTCAGAATAATTCTTCAACATGACTTAATTCCATCTCTCACTCATTCATGCATTTGTTCATGCTTAAAAAATAAAAAGTCCCCTGAGCATTCCCATTCTAGAATCCGTGGAGCTAAATTAAGCAAAAAGATAAACCAGACTTGGATCTTGCCCCCATGAGCAAGATGGGTAAATGCCCTCCTATCTGGATGGCACAATTGCCAAAATTAAGATTGCTTTCCCATGGCGAGGCCCCTCGCCACTGTAGTGGACTCTGTTGCGTGCCTCCCAGGTACCCCTCGGCACTCATTCATTCCATAGCTTCCTCTGGGAGTGTTGGCTGCTGGTGGCTCACACAGCACCCTTCCCCGGGAATTGCCCATAGCCAAAGGGAGCTACCTCACCCATGGTCCTGCCCCCTCCCAGGGGCAGCCTACTTCCATGTGCAAGTACAAAGACATGGGCCCCTTGCCTTAATGAAAAGCAACGCTGAAGGGCCATCCCAGCCCCAGAGCTTCCTGTGGGATAAACTGAGGTCCCTGCTACAAAGATGCTGAGCTCAAGTCTTTCCTCTGCCAATCCTGCGACCTTCTCTCTCACCTCTAAGAGCTAAACTGAATCAATACCTCCTGCTCCCAAATCTCCTTCTCAGAGTCCCTCTCTAGGCCGCCTAACTGGATCCATTTCCCCATTTCACAGATGAGTAAATGGGCCTCTTTGAGGGTGGGAATACATTAACAGATCAGAGGTAAACTCAGCATATTGCTCATTGCCACTCCCAGAGTCTACCTTGGCCCTTGTGTTTTATTGACATGTGTGGGACCCCAATGCCTTGCTCCTCCCTCCCCGCCTGCCGTGCCTGCATCGCGTTGAAGATGCTCCTGCAGGTGCCTCTTCTTTCAGCTTCCCGTCCTGTCCTGTGGCTGCACTTTCCCTTTGCTGGACTTCTTGGCACGGCCATCCCTGAGCTTTCCACCACTGTTCCTTCTGCCTTACTGCATTCTTTACCCCAACCTTTCTACACCCTGCTTGCTCTCCAGTCTCCCCTCAAACCTCACTTCCCCAAGCGAGCCTGCCCCCAAATCAGTCATCCCCTCTCACACCACCCTGAACCTTCCTTTCCTGGCATTTATCACTATCTAATTAAATAATCATCTATATAATTAGCTGCTTAATATCTGTATCCCCCAATAAACTACAAACTCCATGAGGGCTGTGTCATTTTGACCTCCATGATATACGGCAGGGGCTATGCTAATATTTATTGAGCAGGTGAATGAGTGACAGCAAGTCTCTGAGGCCCTTAACCAGAAATGGCCCCTCAGCCAGCTTGTTCCAGCCTCCTGATCTTCCTCTGTAATCGCCTTGAGGATCGCTCATCCAGGCGCCTACTCAGCTGCAGGACCCTGCACCACCCTTGCAGCTAACTGGCCTTTGAGGTCAGACATGTTCATCTTCTGCAGAGAACTCTAGACAATACAGCGACGCTTCCCAAGGCAGCTAGAACTAATGATTGCACTGTGTGGGGATAATGCAAACAAGCATTTGTGTAATGACAGTTTAATATCTTCATCTTCTGCACGCAGCCCCAGTCAATTAATATTCAGTCGATTAGAAAATGTTTCCAAATAATAATAAATTATCTACAATTAGGTCCAGCCTAGAACCATATAACTTCCTTGCTGGTTTTGTTGTGGGGAGAGGGGGTGGTATAAATGGACTAGCACTATAAATAAGTGACTGGGGTGCCCCGTGTCCAGGGCCGTAGGCAGCTGTGTAGCCAGTGTGGCCCAGGACCTAATAGATGTCCTAATTCTGGCTCCTATGGGGTAAACCAAACTTAACACATGGCCAGACTTCTGACTTGTTGGGTTTAGGACCAATTCTACACAGTGACTACAATACGGGATATACTCAACGAACATTTGAAGTGATTTATGAATTACCTAATTGTGCTAAAAGCCTCTGACCTAGTCCTTGTAGTCCCCACCAATCATTCTCCAGAATGCAACACCAGTGATCAATCTATGCTACAAGACTGACTGCACCATCCCACTGCATGTGCCCATCCATGGCTCCCTATTGCCTTCGAGAGAAACTGAAAGATCTTTGGGCTGTACCCAGGATCTCATCCACCCCTCCAGAGGCTGCCTCTCCCTGCCTGAATTCTCCTCTCTCACCAAGCCCATTCACACTCTGGGCTTCCGCCACAGTGAACAGCATGCAGTGCTCCAGGCCTGCCGTGCTAACTCCTGCCACTGCCCCTCACAACTGTATCCCAGAAGCTGAGAACGACTTCCTTCTTCCATCTGCCTACCCCTCCCCATTTGTCAAGACAGACCAAGCTCAGATATTGATCTGTCAGGGGGCTCATCCTGAAAATAGTCCTCTCTCCCTCTGGACAGGGTTAGACACCCCTCCTCTGGGTCCTGCAGCTCCTAGGCTTACCCCACAAATGCACAGACCACACTGGACTGTACATGCCCATTTGCTCATCTGTATCCTCCACTGGCCCAAGAGCTCACTGGGACCTGGAACAGTGTCTGCAAGACAGGGATAATCACCCCAAGTCTGCCGGATTGCAAGGAGGATTAAACAAGAAAACAGACATAAAATGCCAGCAATGTGCCTGGACGTGGAGGGTCCTATTGTACGTTGAGTGAATGAATGAATAAAGATCACATAGCTAGAGGTTATTCAGGGATTCAGGAAGGAAAAACCAGGAGAAGATTTTTCATCCAGAATATGGGATTTAAATGGTATTGACAACCCAGATGTGTGTCCCCAGAGGGAAGGCAATAGGCTTTATTATCCTCTTGGATTCAAACGTCCCTTTTCACGGCAATTATTTTGTAACATCCCTCTTAGTACGATGAAATAAAATCCATGGATAGCATAACCTACCTACATAACTTTTAAAAATCAATATAATGTATTATAAAGATAAAGAAAGGGAAACAACTTATAACAAATAATATACATTTCAATAAGGAAACATGCAGACATGATTGCAGAGAAGGCACACAAAGTAATCAGATATTTACACCCCTTTTAAAGAGCAGGTTGGGATTTAAGAGACATAAGGCAATATTTAATTGAATATTGTTGAATGTTTTCACCTCTATTTGACATTTTGAAATAAGGGCTAAATAAGTACCTTCCCTTATTTACAGCTACCATGACAAAGTTATAAACATAACTGAGATGGGGGGATTATTCTGGTGTCTTCAATTCCACAGTGGCTTAGCCATCCTTAGTGTGATTTCCTGAAATGGTGAACAAATCTTGGTAAATTTGTGAGCCAAACAAAAGGCAGTCCTTCCCTGGGCATGCCCAGGGATTACATTTCTGGGAAGTTCAGTGTATTTTGAAACTATTCCAATAATACTTTGTTCATAAACAAAGAATTTATGGAATTTATGGAATCCATAGATAGATGATGGATAAAGAGTTCTAAACGTACATAAACAGGTTTTTCACTTACATGTACGTCCAGTAAGATGAGACATGTGGAAATCTCACAGGATGCCAGATGGTTCTTTGTGATATGGAGATTTCCAGCACAAGGCAGAGTATTAGGCACCTCCACACACCAATTGCAAATCTCCCCTCCCCCAAACATTTGGACAATCTGGAAATACCCCCACAAATACTCAAAATGCCCCACAGGAAGCAGCACTTCTCCCTTTGAGAATCATAGTCCTAGAAGCCTGGATGAACCTGGGAGGCCATCATCCCAGTGGAACCCCAGGGACTCAGCCTGTCCCTCCCAGACAAAGAGGCTTCAGAGGGGGCTTCAGGGCATGCAAGCTGACTCACAGGACAGCCACTTGGGCGTACTGTCTCAGATGAGGCTGCCTCCAAGGATAATGTTTGCAGATACGGGTGCAAGAGACGCCCCTAATGGCCTCTAGCTTCTGCCAGCCACACTGGGCCTGGGGCACGGCCAAACCAGACAAGGCCCTGGGCTTCTCGCCCAGATTGGATCCAAACAGAAGTCAGCCACCAGCTTTCTGCAGCCAAAATGGATGGCACAGAGACAGGCAACTTGGGTTCTAGTCTCAACTCCGCTGCTGACCGCAGTGCAATCTGGGTGGGGTGTTATACTTCTCTGGGCCCCATTTTCCCCTCTTCCATGGGAGACAAAATCTTCTTCCCCATCTAGAAAGTTTATATTGCAAGAAAAGATGCACCGAAACAGATGGGAAATGCTCAAGTGACTTTCAAAAGTGCCTCCCTAGTAAAACTGTTCCTAATGCCCTTTAATGACTATAAATGCGCCATCTTAAAATCAGCACATTCATTTCTTGCACACTGATGACCCAGTGCGAGGGGCCTTAAAAGACAAGGTTTAAGCTGGATAGCAAGGGGTGAGGTGGATAATGGCCTGAGCAGAGTAAAGAGGCAGCTGAAAGCCAAGAGGCATAAAATGGGATGGATAAAGGGAAATCTGGATTAAAGAGCCTTGAATGTCTAGCTCAGGGGTCCTCAAACTACGGCCTGCGGGCCACATGCAGCGGTGTGAATTGTATTTGTTCCCGTTTTGTTTTTTACTTCAAAATAAGATATGTGCAATGTGCATAGGAATTTGTTCATAGTCTTTTTTTTTTAAACTATAGTCCAGCCCTCCAACTGTCTGAGGGACAGTGAATTGGCCCCCTGCTTACAAAGTTTGAGGACGCCTGGTCTAGCTTAAAGAACTATTGTGAAGCAGACATTGGAAGAAGAGAGTGGCAGGAGAGTGGCAACAGGGATGTGGTTGAGTCTGGGCCTCTAGAAGACAGGTGGAAAACAAGGGTCAGATCGGGGCTGGGCAACCAAGTAGGTATGTGGAAGAAGGCTGCCCCTGGGGCCCTGCCGTCCGTGGGCCTTCCCGTGGGAGTCCTGAGAGAGAGCTCCAGCCTGCCCCTCTGGCCTGGTATAAATCCATAGGACAAGACCAGGAAGGAGAAGGGAGCTGGCTTTAATTGAGCATCTACTGGGTGCAAGGTACAGAGCTGAAAGTTTTGCATTATTACGGCATTGGTGTCAGTGCCACATGCCACTCTCAGGGTCAATATCATGGTCTCCACTCTACACACGAGGCCTCAGGTTATGAACCAACCTTTTCAGTTACTTGGCTCATAGGCAGTAAATCCAGATGACACACCAGGTATGTATGTCTCATTCATTCATTCATTTATTTATTCATTCAGTCAGTCCATGAATACATCTTGAGAGCACCTTATGGACCCAGGACAGGGATGGTGAATGGGACAGACAGGCTCCCTGCTCTCCGACAGCTGGCATTTTCATGCTGGGCCGGGTGCTAGTAGCCCAGAGGGGAGACATAGCAGGGAGGATGGACTTTGGCTCTGGCACCAACAGGACTTGTCATGAGCCGCACATGGGAGGCCAGGGAAAGGCCTTCTGCTTGTCCCTGCCTCTGATGGCCTGAGAGGCCGCTGGCCCATGAGGTATAGGATGGTCCTCACCCCGCCTCAGATGGCCCAAGAGGCTGTTGGCCCCATGTGGTGTAGGGTGGTCCTCACCTCCCTTCAGATGGCCTGAGAGGCCGCTGGCCCCGTGTGGTGTAGGGTGGTCCTCACACATGGCACCCCGCATGACTGGAGCTCATGCTCCTGACGGCCCGCCAGAGACTATGGACATGATGAGACGCGCCCAGAGTGTGCTGAGCTGTGTCTTCCTGGGACATCCGCTGCATGTTAGTTCCAATCCCCTGTGCCAGAGGCACAACAAGGATGGTCCCTCCTTTCCCCAGCATTCCCCAGAGGCTTGCAGACGTCACCCATACCTGCCCTGGCACATTCCCAGGAATAGGTGTTTTCTGTGTGGACCCAGAGGAAGGGCTTGCACAGGCTGGCCTTTGTGGGTGTCCCTGCTTCTTCTGTGTTTTAGAGTAATCTTCCTCTCTGCCCTCACAGCCGGATCCCCCACCCATTCACTACACACACACGTGCATGCACACCGCACATGCACACATGTGCACACACACATCTCTATATAATGGAGGGACTAATTTTCTCTATTCACATTCATCCTTTTCTGTCCCTCAGTGCCTGCCCAAGCTCTGAAGTTTTCGAGAGAAAAATACCGTAGACTGGAGCCCATTGTGCCTGAGCTAATCACAGCACAGCAGTTCACCAGACCGGGGGCACTAAGGCCCCAGCTGACAGCATCTTAAGAAGATGGCACTGGACCATGAGATTGTCTCCTCCCACTCCTCAAATTTTGTGGCCGGGTTGAGAAGATGTGCTTCTTTCCCTAAATGGGTTTATCTCAGCCTGTCAGCTATGATGCAAACCACCCTTCTCAGGGAGCATTTCCAGCCAATTACACCCCCTTCACCGTAAAGCACTGGAGAAATTAACAGAGGCTAATAGACTTAAGGAGCCCCCAATGCCAAGACCAATGCAGATGACAAGGAAGCTTGAGAACTATCTGCCTTTTTTCCTATTTTCTCCCCTGTCAGTAATTTCTTCTGTTAGCTGAAAATCCCTATTTAGCCAGCCAGCAATTCCTATTTTAGTAGGGCTAGTCAGGAGCACCCCAGGGAAAATCACCAGTGGGAAAAAAGGGCTTTTGAAGATTAAACATGAGCAAAAAGAGAGAGGCTTTGAACGTTGATGGAGGTTCTGGGCTTCAAACTCCTGCTGGGGCCACAGCTCTCACTGAAAAATAAATGGGCTAGGGGGCAGTAACCACTACAAGGATTAGAGGAATTTAGATATTGCATGGGTGCAAAGAAAATTGAGACTCAGTAACCCAAGTGATTTGTCCAGGTGCTGCTTTGCTGTGTGACCTTGGATAAGTCAGTGCATCCCTCCGGGTCTTATTCATTCAGCCCGTGCTGGTTAATAAACGCTGTAGGCTGAGAATGGTGCCAGGAATGGATTCCAAGACAACAAGATGAAGACCTGCTCTCCAGGAGCTCACAGACCTGCAGAGAAGCCAGGAAAACAGATAATTGCAACACAATGTGACAAGTTCAAGAATGCTCGCTCTGTATCTACAGTCAGCGGCATAACCTGGGAAGAAATGATGATGCTAGGAGCAACGAAGATGGCTGAGCGGCTGGCGCTCCTGGAAAACCATCACCTCCCTGCCTCCCCCTGCCATGGACCACAGTGGAGCAGGGCTCTGGGATCCAGCCCTCAGAGCCCAGATGCACCCTTGAGGGCCACCTTGACCCCCCAAATCTGTCAAATCAAGCCCTACATCATGGTTCACACTGACAACCCCAAGAAGCTCAAGGTTCCCAGGACCCTGTCCCTTTCTGGCACTCTTATTCCCACCAGGCTCCACATCTTTACCTCTCTCCCATTCCCCAAAGCTTCCCACCATGCCATCCACGGTCCCTTGTCCAGAGAACACTTAACTTCTGGTTGTCCCTGGGGACCCTCCATTCCTGCAGCTGCCTTAAAAGGACCTGTTTTCTCCCCCACATTCCTGCTGCCACTCATAGTCCTCAGATCCTTCTAAGACCTCATCCCCTTTCCCCCCAAAACTCTAGCTTTGAAACTTGTCTCATCGTGTTAGAGCAATGATCATCCTCTCCTTTACTGGGTCATCCTCAGACTTGCAGGGGGCCACTGGCTTCCTATCCCCATGAACTCTCACCTGGCTCACTGGTACTGGTGCTAGCACAGGTATCCTCCCGACAGCCTGGTCTGTCATTCTTTGACTTCCTGTCATCCAAAGCCTCCCCTTAGTCACCCACTCCATGGCCCTACTGTGTACCTTGGCATCACAATAACTATTTTCACCCCTAACCTCAGTTTTAAGAGTCCCTCTCTCTGACCTCTCCTCGCTTGGAGGTCAATGAATCTTCCACCTCCCTGGGCCCTAGGGTCCATTCATTGTGCCACCTTCTCACTGCCCTTCATTCCGTTTGTCCTCACTTTGCTCTTTGCCCAACTAAGATGTCAGTCCCTCACCAGCACCAGCACCATCATCATCGTCTTACATTACCTTGGTGGAAAGTTGTATATTTTAAGAACTGGTCACAGAGATCTCTCCCATCTCGCATGCATTTTTCATGTTACTTGGACACCCCTCCTATTGAGAGACAAGTCTCTCTTTTTGGTTCTGGGAGGAGCAATGACTATGGCAGAAGTGATGCCAAGGCAAGTTATAAAAGGCAAGAGAGTGTATGCCTAGTTCTTTTAGGAAACTCACTCTTGGAACCCATCTGCCAGGCCAGGCAGAGCCATGTGGAGATAAATGGAGGTTCCAACCCTCACCCTCAGCTCCCAGATGGCAGGTAGACCCAACTTTCCACATGTGATTCACCATCTGTATCAGTCCCTAGGGCTGCTGTAACAAATTGCCATGAACTGGGGGGATTAAAACATCAGAAAGCAAACATCCCTACCAAAGCTCTGCCAAAAATTAAAGAGTCACAACAGAAAAGAAGCCACTAAGTCCTGGGGTGGTTTGTTACACAGCAATAGCTAACCAATACAACCCTCAAGTCCCTCGTTCCTTTCTGGCTTCATTACAATCCCTGGCTCAGTTTAGCCCTCCACCTGCTTCCTGCCTGGTCCCCAGCAGCTGAGTGTGGTGAGAGGGAAACACACACCTGCTGGCCCTGCCCACCCTGGTTCACAACTCAAATGGACCCTCAGGTCTCCCAGGCAACCAGCCACACTTCCCCAAAAGGACCCCTCCCCAGCCTCTCGAATGGCCATTTCATTCCTACTCCCATCTCCAACTGCCACTGCCTCTTCCGCAGCCTCAGCTTCAGCCAACATGCAGGATTCCTGTTTCATGAAGACAACTGGGATGACCAAGCAGAACTCAAATAATCCCAGTGCAGCTGATTATTCTCTCTTAGAAGCACTTCCTTCCCTTAACTCCTGAGAGACGACACTCCCAGGCTGTCCTCCTGCCCAGTGACCACTCCTTCTCAGTGGCCTTTGCTGTGGCTTCTCATTTCTGAGTGCCCCAGGGCCCAGCCCTCAGAGGCCCTGTCTTCTCTATCCACTCTCCTTCCCTACATGACCTCACATCTTCCCTACATCCAATCTCACATCTTCAAATCTCACCTAGAAACTGACAACCCCCAAATTCCTACCTACTGCTTCCTCTCTCTAGACTCTAGACTCATACATCTACCTTGACAATCTAAGTGGCATCTCAAACCTAATACGTCTCAAAACAAATTCCCAATTATCCTGACTCCTGAAAGAAAAAATCCTGTTCTACCCATAGACATAGACTCTCTCATCTCAGAAACTGGCATCTCTAACCTTATTTTGCTCGGGTCATAAAACTTAAAGTCATTCTTGATTGTTGTCTTTCTCACCTGTTACCTCCAATTCGACACAAACTCTGATGGTGTATCCACCTTCAAAATACATTTTTTTCAGCCACTTCTCACAATCCCATTGCCATACCCAGGTTCAACCCACTACCATCATCTTACCTAGGGCAGGGATTAGTCAAATCCAGCAATCTACCTATTTTGGTAACTAAAGTTTTACTGGGACACAGGTCCATTTGTTTACATGTTGCCATTGGCTACTTTTACATTGCAAGGGCAGGACTGAGTAATTGCAACAGAGATCATATGGCCCTCAGAGCTGAAAATATTTACTAGCTGGTCCTTTACAGAGAAAGTTTGCCCATCCCTGCCTAGGTCATTATAATCATAGGCATTTATATCTTCACATTTTTCCCCACTATAGCTGATTTTCAACCCAGCAGGCAGAGCAATTCTTTTAAAATACGAGTCCCACCTTCACGCCTCTCTCATTAGAATTCTTCACTGCCTTCTGGACTCACTTATCCCAGCTCCCCCAACTAACCCCCTCCATCACCTCTGCATGGCCCTATCCTCAGCTGATCCCTATCACAAATTTCTCCAGCCAAACCATACTTGTTTCTAGAATATTCCAGGCATAATTTCACTTGTGGTCTTTGCCTTTTCTAGTCTTTCTTGTCTTCCCAGGCTCACCTGTGCCACTCTCATATCCTCAGGAAACCTCCCTTGCTCACCCTGTGTCAAATAGCACCATCCCCCTACCAAGCACTCACTGTCCTTAATCTGCTCTATTTCTCTCTATGCAACTTGTCACCATCTGACATAAAATACATACTCTTATTTATTTGATTATGACCCGTCTTGCCTTCTTGCTACCAGGCACACTGCAAGAAACTCACTGTACTATCCTGAGTACTTAGCTTAGTACCTGGAACATAGTATGTGCTCAGTAAAGATGTGTTGAATGAATAAGTAACTAAAAAAAAAAAATGAACGCTGACCTCAGAACAGCCCTGTAAGATAGGCACTCACATGTGGAATTCAAGGATACCCAGTCGAGCCTCAAAGTCATGTACAACACAAAAGCTCACTGCCCTGACCCCTCCACATCCTATAGTTGAGCTGGTCTGCATATTTTTAAAGCTATTTTAACATGTAAGTTTATGTTTTTAAAAACTCAAATGTCTGTCAGTGGATGCCTGCATAAGCAACATTTGTTACAAATCTACTATGAGACAATGGAATATTATTCAGCAAATGGAATATTATTCAGGAATTTTGACATATATTATAACACCAGTGAACTTTGAAGACATAGTGCTAGGTGAAATAAACCAGTTATGAAAAACACAAATACTATATGACTCCACTTACATGTGGTACCTAGAGTAGTTGAATTCATAGAGAATTCAAAGAAAGTTGAACAGTAATTTCCAAGGGCTGGGGGATGGGAAGAATAAAGGGAAGTTACTGTTCAATGAGTGTAGAATTTCAGTTTTGCAAGATGGAAATAGTTCTGGAGATGGGTGGTGATAATGGTCTTGCAACAACATACTTAATGCCATGGAACCATCACTGAAAAATGGGGAAGGTGGTACATTTTATGTTATGTGTACTTCACCATAATTTTCATTTTATTTGGATGATATTTTAATTCTTTACCATAATTTTTAAATTTTAAAAAGTCTGTATTTCTTTTTCATTGCAAACTGCCAAATGGGTATAAGATCTGCAGTTTTCAGAAGAGAGATGTGAGGTTCAGAGAGGGGGACAGACCGGGCCTTGGCTGTTGGAGGCAGCAATTTGAACCCACATCTCTCCCGCCTCTCATTTCAAGAGTGCCCTCTACTTCCCATCACCCTGCTTTCTCCTAGACAGAAAAAGGATTTCCCTCACTGCCTCTACTGTATTTTTAGTAACAGGAAATGTATTTCTTCCACTCCTTGGGTGGGTTAAGAACTTCCTTCTTTGATCCAATCCAATCGGTCAAGTTGGTATGGGACAAGTGACCTGCAAACTACAGAAAAAGTCCCTGAAAAGCCTGCAGGAGGGGCCGATGGGAGATGTCAGTGCATTAGCATATGCAAATTGGCAAGAGTAAAGCGAACTAGGAAAGCTGCTATTTTATCATTTGTGGTAATTATAGTAATTTGGACTGGGGAATCAGTAGGTTCCTGGAGGTAAAAGCCATCTCAGAAGGATAACATGTGATTAAGAAGTTCTGATTAAGAACCACTGTCATTTTCACTTGGAAAGGTGAGAAAAGAGACAGGGATCAGAAGTACAGGGACATAAGTCACGAGGGTGGGCACCTCAGCCTGCCAGGCCCTGTCCCTGGTGCCTTGGAACCTTCCCAGAGGAAAGACAGCCACAAATCCATGCAGCCATCCTGCTAGGACAAAAGAACAGGGGAAGGGAGAATTTTTGCCTCAGAGGGAAAGAAGGGTCTGAAAAAGCTTCAGATAAAAAACTTGAGTGGGGTTTTGTAGTATCAAGAGGAGTTTCTATTAGGTTATTAAATGTGAAATGTCTGACTTTGAATCAAAGTTTAGTTCATCATATCTCAAACAAGAAACAATACAACTGGTCAAAGTAAGCACCTAAACAGTCAACACAGTTTTGACATCTTAACGGAAGCCGGTGTGTGCCAGCATCAAAGTAACCTGGGAGGGAGGGAGTAGTGATGAAATCACAAAAGGTGTTTTCCACAGCTTGTTCAGAATTGAATATTTTTCTTGAAAGAGGTGGTCCAAGGCCTGGAAGAAGTGGTAGTCAGTTGGTGTAAGGCCTAGTGAATACAGTGGATGTCAGTTTCCAAGTTCAGCTTCAGGACTTTGAGCAGCGTTGTTCATGTGACGTGTGGCCAAGCATTGTCTTCCAAGAGGATTGGCCTGTCTCTATTAATCACAAGCTCCCTTATCACTGCATCCATCTGGTTGCAGTAGTCATCTGCTGGAATCGACTGACCATGTTTCATGAAGCTGTGGTGTGCACTACCAGCCCCGGGCCACCAAACAGACCGCATTAGCTTTTTCAGTGAGTCTTTGGTTTGGACTGTGTTTCTGCGCTTTATCCAACCATTGTGCCAAACGCTTCCAGTTGCCAAAAAGAATCCATTTTTCATTATATATAACAATATGGTGTAGAAATGGTTCACCTTTATGCGACAGCAGAGAAAGGCAAGCTTTGAGAGGACGTCGCTTCTGACCCTCATTTAATTCATGCAGAATCCATCTACCCAGACTCTCTACCTTGTGGATTTGTTCCAAATGGTCCCATATTGTTGAACTAGGAACATAATAACTGCAGCCAGGGGAGAGGGATTCGTAGGTGGAAGTACCAGTTTGTGCAAAGTGTGGCGTCAAAGTACTTTCAGAGAACTCCAAGGGAGTTAAAGCCTAGCTTCACAGTTTAAGAAGCTAGAGACACTGCCAAGGCCCGACACTGGAGCCTCGAAGGCCACTCTAGGCAGCCTGGAAACAAGCCAGCAGCTGAGGGGAGCCATAAAGACAGAGCAGGGGAGCAACTAGGTCAAAACTAAAAAGAAAACCTGGTGAAGGGAGCCAAGGGCCAAAAGTCAATGCCACGACTGAGACAGAAGGTTGGGGACAGGTCTGGAGGTCAGATGAGTAGCAACAAGGCCTCACACAGAAGCAGGAAATTCAGAGATTTTACAGATGAGCAGGCCACGGCTCAGAGAGGTTCAGGCCTCTGTCGGACATCGTACTGCTCACGAACAGAAGCTCCGTTATTTGCTCCAGGTCTATTCAACCCCAAAGTCTGAGGTCTGTCTACTACTCCTCAAACCTGGGACATGAGACAAAATGGTCAGTTACCCCAAGATCCTGCCTTTTGATGGGAGTATCAGAGACCAGGTGTCACGGAGGGTTGGCAAGCTCAGGGAGGACTGGGCACCACTGCCAAACCCCAGAGAGACTGCCCTGTGGCAGAGGGGCAAGATTTTAATCCCTGCATGCCACGAGGAGTCAGATAACTACCCCACCCAGAGAAGAGTGGCACAACCAGACCTGTCCCCCTTAGGGGATCTGAGTAGATAGTGAGTTCCCTGTCCGCGCGTTATGCAAGCCAGGGGTGAGTATCCGCCTCTCCAGAATGCACCAGAGAGGGTGCCTGAAATCGAAGAGACGCTTCAGATTCCTTCACCTCCAAGGTTCTATGATCTTTGCAGGTTGAGGCACACTCCGGGCAAGCACCGTTTCATGAGCTGCCGCTGAAGAACTGTTGATTTCTTCATTTGCAAGCAAGGAGTATTTTGGAAAATGCTTCGGTGGGAAAAGCACAAGAAGCAGAGTACCTCTTTTTGTATATTTCAAATTAATATGAGGGTACAAATTTTTAGGTTATATTGTTTTTGTTTCTAAGGTAAAGTTCAAGCAGTAGTTGAGCCCTTCACCCGGGGCGGGGGGTGTGCTGAACACCCTCCCTCACGCTGGACACATTAGGTGTGATCCCGCCAATCCCTCCCTCCTCCCACCAATTGCCTTCCCTTCTCCCCACTCCCTTCTCTCTCCTCCGCCCTCCCCCTCCTTTCCCCTCCCCCCTTGCTAGACTTTATTTATGTTTTATCATTTGTGTGGGTGTACCATGGAATACTATTCAGCCATAGGAAAAGATGGAGACTTTACGTCTTTTATGTTTACCCAGATGGACTTGAAACATATTCTTCTTAGTGAAATATCTCAAGAATGGAAAAAATAATACCCAATGTACTCAATACTGCTATGAAAACAACATATAAACAAGCAGAGTACTTCTTAGGGGGAGCCTAACACTGTTGGTCTCTAAGAACGAGCAGAGGGACGGAGCTCCAGCTGTAGGAACAGGAAAGCTAAGGCCCAGAGGCAGGAGTGACCACATCCGGTCAGCACAGCTGGAGGCGTGTGGGGCGAGTGGAGGGTGGACAGAAATGGGGCTGCAGACACACAGACACACAGGGGCCACAAGCAGCAAATTGATCACGTGTTTCAGAAAGTTCACTCCAACAGCCACCTGGAGTCAATGTAACAATCCTTAAGACTGTTTTAGATAAGAAGGAAAATAAAACCCTTCTTTGGTTCCCAAATAGCAGTATGAGGCATAGAGGTTTCCATCATGGCCAGAGCAGAGGTCTCCACCCACATCAGGACCTCAGAACTCCTGGCGCCCTTCCTGATGCTGGGGGCCACATCCCCAGGATACCTGTGGTGGCCAGGACCTCTGAGCCTTGGCCCACGCCAGACCCCTGAATGCCAGCCCGTTCCTTGCAAGGGGCCTCGGCCGGCCCGGCCTCACCACCAACAGATGGAGCATTTGTTGACGCCCTGGTGACAGCTTGGAAACGCATCTCCTCCCTCCAAACCGGCCCGTTCCACCCCGTCCTCCCATCTGCCATCTCATTTTAAAACTAGCAGAACAACTCGGCTAGAGCAATTCCGACTTTTTCCATCTGTGCCGAGTTAATTAAGAGGGTAATGAGAGCTGGGAATGAACGAGGCCTGCATTAATTCAAGATATGATTAAGAGAAACATTTCTAAAATGTATATGTGAATGCAGAGAACAAGGCCAAATGACCTGGGTGTGCACCCCAGGCCCAGGGCCTCCACTGTGTCTACAAACACACAGGGCCCGTGAGAGGGCTCAAGGGAAGCGGGGATGGGAACTCAGTCTGGGAGCAGGTGCCACCTGGAGTATGGGCTCCCCAGAAGTGGCCAGTGTGGTCACAAAAAGGAAGACAGAGCCCACCTGAAAGTCTTATTCCTGGCACGGACACTCCACAAACATGCATTCATCACAAGAATGAATAACAAAAACAAGTGGTGGCTTCTCTCTATGAAAACTTTTAGTCATTTATTACCTAACGACTTACCTAAAACAGTCACAGATAGATCAGAAAACTCACTAAAGATCAATAGAATAAAAAGCTGCCACCAGAACCCAAGTTTTCCAACTCCTAGTCTAACAAGCCTACAAATAAAAATAACAGTGATGATGAATGGCAAAAATTCATTGAGCGCTTACTACATGCCAGGCATCAGGCTAAGGACTGGGTTTTGTATTACCTCTTAACTCTCACAAAGACCCTAAAAGGAAGGTGCTACTGATACCATTCTCCTTTCACAGATGAGGAAACTGAGGCTCAGAGATATTAAGAAACTTGTTCCAGATGTTATGATTAAGAAGTGGCAGAGATAAGATCTCTATGATGCCCAAACTAAATTATCCTGTTAAATAATACCAGCCCATGTGCTCAAAGAGACAGACAATTGTGATACATAATGCAGTGTTTGGGGGCACACAGAAAGTGGATCTTACCTGACCTTGTGTGATTAGGGGAGCAGGAGCCAAAGAAGGCTTTTTGGAGGAGGTGGCAGTCAGGTTGACTCTGATATGACTCAGATTCAACAATTGTTTACTGAATGCCCACCAGGTGCCAAGCAACCCACCACCCCTCTAACATGCCTTATGTCATTAACACAGCCAACCTCAGGATGGAGGCCTCTGTGTCCTCATGTGACCAACAAGGATACTGAATTTCAGGGCAAGAATCACCACCCGGGGCCTCCCAGCTTATAAGTAGAGGCAGGACTTGAACTCAGGTCAAGCTGACTCTGAAGAGGACACTGGGTCCTCAGCCCAGGCGGGGCTCCCCTGGAAGTGGAGATAGGAGAATGAGAGTAGTGGGAGAGCTGAGAGAGGGTTGAGGGACCCGAGGTCACCTGCCTTTCCCTCCCAGTAGCCAGGACACCTGGGTTCCAGGTCCTGTTCTCCTGCCAGCCCTTGGTGAGACCCTGCAGCGTCACTCAGCTTCCCCGTCTGCAGCATGGAAGGACCAGACGTAGCCCCCTCAGGCCTCACATTCTGTGCTTGTATCTGCCCCCTATGGACACAAGTTCCTCACCCTTAACCTGACCACACGCCTTCTTCCTCTCCAACCCTGACAGTCAAGCTCACATGTGAAGTCTACCTCTGAGGCCCATCACCATCCACCCCTCCCTTTTTCCTTCCCCTCCGATAGCACCCCCAACCAAGAAGTCCTACCTTACCGAGCATGACCCGAAGCTTGTGCAGACTGCAGACCCTTGGAGGGTAAACAGGAAGTCTGTTCTCAGCTCTGTTCCCCAGATCTCCACCACTCACTCTTCTGAAACCAGAAATATGGGAGCCATTCCTGCTCCCTCTTCATCCCTGAGGCCTGACCAGTGACCAGGCACCATGCCCTGCAGATTGTCTCTGAAATGTCCCCAGCATTCCTTCCTGTGAGCCCTTGAAGCCACCATGCCAGCCATCGGGTGCATTCATTTCATCACCTTCCCACAAGAGCTCTCCCCCTCCCACGCTGCCCTCTATTCTCCCCCTCCACCCCCACCGTAAAAACAGATTTTTTTCCCACACAAATGGTATTTTATTACAGAAAACTATCTAATTTACAAATCAATGCAGTGCACATTTCAAAGAAAACATTCAGGCGTCATAAAAGAAAGCATGAATATAAAAAGCTCAATGTGCAAAATTCAGCCAGGAAATGCACATGAAAACTTATTTTTGAACTATGTGGTTGTTACTGTGCCACCATGAAGGCAAAATAAAACTCCTCTTCCAGAGGCCAAAAATGGAAGGAGACCTTAAGAATGCCACAGACGCATTTCCACACACTGGTTTCAATAGTCTGGTGTGTGCAGAAATGTTTTCTCTAGATTCACGGAGTGTTTGCTCTTTGGAAGGAGAGGAGTGAAGCCACGTCACTGGCTGCCCTTGTGGGGTTTCTGCTGCTCTTCAATGAGCTGCAATATTGTTTATTCTCGTGAATGTCTCCAACGCTCATGGGGACCCACAGCTTCCCAAGGTGTGAGTTTTTTTTAAGTCAATAATAACTATCAAGTTTTCAAGAGGAATGAACAGCAACCACTTCCTGTCAATGAAGACCACCTACCATCAAAACGAAGCGAGACAAAAAACCTAGAAAGGAACAAATTGGAACCCTCATACATTGTTGGTGGGAACGTAAAAATGGTGCAGCCACTGTAGAAAACACTATGACAAGTCCTAAAAAAAAAAAAAAAAAAGGAAAAGAAAGTAGAATTACCATAGGATTCAGCAATTCCACTTCTGGGTATGTGACTCAGAAAACGGAAAGCATGGATTCAAATAGGTATTTGTACGTCCAGGTCCATAGCAGCACCAGTCACAACGGCCGAAAGCTAGGAGCAACCCAAGTGTCCGTCAGGGGCTGGTGGATAAGCAGGAGCGGTGTGTGCACACAGTGGGATAGCGTGCGGCCTTGCAGAGGAAGGAGATTCTGGTGCACGCGGCAACGGGGAAGAACCTTGAGGACGCCATGTGAAGTGAAATAAGCATGTTACAAAATGACAAGTACGGAATGATTCCACTTACCTGACAAACCTGGCGCAGCAGATTGGTAGACACGGAGAGTGGAGTGCTGGTTGTCAGGACCTGGGGGAGAGAGAAATGGGGAACAGGTGTTCAATGTGCACAGAGTTTCAGTTGGGAAGATGAGAAGAGTTCCTGGGAAGGATACCAGTGCCTGTCACACAATGCGAATGTAATTAAAAGCGGTAAGGTGGTAGATTTTATGCTATGTGTATTTTGCCACAGTTTTCTAAAACTTTTAAGCATTGAAAAAAGTAAAGGAATGGACCCCAAAAGATGAGGCTCCAATCACCGCAAAGTTTACAAGAACCACTGGAGAAATAAGTTCCTTCTCGTTGGTCGGGATCAGGACTCAGGAGGAGCTGGCGGCTGAACTTGGTGCCAGCCTGGTGGGCAGGGCTGGTGGAAGGAACGGGCTGATGATCACATATGAGAAGGTCGTCCCCCTGCTCCGTACTTCCCTGGCTCCCCCGGCCTTGAAGCCCTGCCAAAGCCCTTTCCAAGTCAAATCACCCATTGCTCATGAATGCAGATGAACTTGCCACTCTGCAATGATGCTCTGAGCTCTGCACGCAGGTCTGCCTGGGGTGTTCCTCTGCCTACAGTGTATCTGTCCCCTGCTTATTAAGACCCATCACATCCTTCCTAGGAGGACTTCCCTGGACCCTCCTTGCAGCCTCAGTGCTACCCACCCCTCAGATGTTCACTGCCCTGACAGCTTTCACTGACCCCTCTCCACTCGCACGCCTTGCATTCCCATTTTGTCTCTTGACAAAGAGCTTTCTAAACACAGACTTTCCACAACAGATTCCTCCTGCATACCCCGTGCTGCCTACATCAGTTCTCTGCACACAGTACATCTATCCGTTAAGCTGAGGTTTGCCTACCTATCACCAAAACCCCAGAAGAACAGTAGTTTCAACAAGGACACCCATTCCTCTCGAGAAACAGGCAACAAGGACTCAGACTTCCTCAGTCATTTTTTTCCCCCACCATTCTTACTATGGTTTTCATCTGCAAATTCACCTCACTGTCCACAGTGGCTGCTGAATTCTGGCCATGGTGCCCAGAGGGGAGGAAAGAGGAAGGTGTGAGAAAGGGAGATCGTATTCTCTGAGCTCCCTTTAAGAATTCCTGGACTCTTCACATAATCTGTTTAGATGTCTCTGGGCAGAAGTTAGTCACTTGGACACATCTAAAAAGGAGGCTGGGAAATATGATCTTTGATATTACTGTCCTTGCAAACAAGATAGGAATTCTGTCACAGAGAAAGAAAGAGAGGATCGGCAATAGGTGGGAACCAGTGAAGTCTCCAACGGAAGATGCCAACGCGTCATGCAGAGCTGAGGGCACAGCGAGCAGGTGAACCCCGGGATCGTGGAGACCAAGCCTCTTGGCAAAGCTTTGATAAACAGAAGCTGCACGTTAATTGCTCTTCTGGGACTCTTATACCTCCCCAGGCTCTCATCTTCACAGAATAATGAAGTCACAAACATATATTTGGGGTCACCCAATTTACCCCTGCCATTATCCACTCTCCTTTCCAATAAGACAGAAAAAGGCATAAAAAAAGAAATCATTCTGGAGACTGAACATTCTCAGTTCAAATCCTGGAGCCAGCAATTACCAGCTTTGGGACTGAGGCAGGTTATTTCTCTAAGCCTCAGCCTCCTCCTCTGAGAGGAATTTCCATCTCTCAGAACTGGTAAGAGAGGTCATTGATATAACAGAGACAAGCAGGCCTGAAGCCTAGTAGGCGTCCTCCTGCTCTCCCCCTGCCTATCTCCATGCCACCATCTGTCATTCTCTTAAGACCTGGAGCTCACCTGGCTTCCAGCTAGTCTCCACCAATGGCCTGGAGGAGAAAATCAGACGTAGGGTGTCTGACAAAGCTCCTGGCACAGACCTGGTCCAGAGGAGAGCTGGGAAGGAAGTAGGAGCCCCAGCTTTAATGGGTGTGTCTTTAAGTATTTATATTTCAAACAGGCTGGGAGAGGGATGCATTTGAGGCCCACAGAAGTAACTAACAAATGGCAAGCTGTGTCACTGTAGCAGAGTGGGGGGCATGCTGGGAATGAGTCACTCAGTGGCTCCCCACGAAGGATCCCACCAAGGCAGCCTTCCACGCAGGTACAGGTGAGCTGAACTCCCTCCCCAGACTGGCTTTTATTTTGTTTTGTTTTATTTTATTATAGAAACTAGCCTCTCTGGGGGCAATGCAACAGTGCCTAAACAAGATCTTAGATACTTTCTCAGAAAAATAGCAATAGCCGACATTTGTTAAATTCTTGTGATGTTTGGGAACTGGCAGCACCTAGCAGCCTCTCCGTCTATTATCTCAGGCCTTCCTCACCAAAACCTCCAGACATGGGAACTACAACTAAATCCATTTCACAGAAGAGGAATCTGAGGCACGGAGAGGCTAGGTCATCTATCCATGATCACACAGCTAGTAGGCAAGTCTATGATGCAGGCCTCCAGCTCCAGGCTATACCAGATGAGATGCAGAAATACAGGCGTCTGGGGTTAAGTTTCAGCTCTGCCCAGATGACCTGTGTCCTGTTGGAAGCTCGGTGTCCCCATCTGAGAAATGGGGGTACATGGGTAGCTGCACATTGGATTTGTTCTCCTAGCTCCAGTTGTCTATGAACCATTGAGCTAAACAAGAAAATGATCGACTCTGTTAACAATCCTTATCAGACTTTTCCAATCTGAGACTTGACTTCTTAGACAGGAAACAGTTTTCAAAAATCCCCAAAAGACAACAGCCGCAATTAGCTCAAGTCACTGGTGGAACACTTGTGTTCACGTCAGCACCCTGAGCATACCGAGTGTCAGTGGCAACAGCTGAGTGGGAACTGTGGTCCTACGGCACTTGGACTCTATCCCCCTCTGCACGCCTCCCTGTACCGCAAGGCTGAGGAGCTGCCTGCGTTTCCCAGATGCATTTGCAGCTATGAGTGTGGAGGCAAATCAGGTTCCACCAATGAGATGAGTTCGTGTGAGATCCAGATGGCAGAAAGGAGGCGTCGGCCAGGTCCCGCCTTCACTGGCACTGGAGAGCAAGTTTGTAGAGAAATGGATGTTGTCGCCAGCTTCATGGGTGATGGAAGAAGCTGGGATGTCAGCAGCAGCTTCCTACCCTCTGGACCCCAGCTGTGGCTATGTGCCCTTCTGATCAACAGACACCAGCAGCCCGCACCTTCCTCATCCCAATTCCTTCCAACACCTGTAAGGGCTGATGCCCTCTGTTAAGTTCTGTCTTGCTTCAGAAGCTTGGTATTCTGTTACTGCACTTTATCCTAATAGCAAAATCAATAGGAGTATTGGTTCACCTTACCCAGGTTCTGCAGAAGATTCCAGAAGTTGTGTAGGGAAAAGCATCTCAAGCCACGTGGAGCTCCCGTCCGAACCCCACTGTTCTCTGAGGCCAGCGGCTGCACATTGCTGTGACTGGCAGACTCTGAGGCAGGCCAGGTCCCCGCCTTCCTCCAACCCAAGGAAACGCAGGATGAATAGGACATAATTCCCCATGTGTATTGAGAGGGATAGCCCAAAATAGCCAAGATACCAGGCAAAGGGGAATTATGCGCCAAACTGAACAGCAGGGTGCTAGCAAGACCCGATTCAGGAGCACAGGGAGCTTCCTCTCTGAAAGGGGAGGCAAGCGTGTACCCAGCTGACGCTAAGACAAAACCCAGTGACAGGCTAAAACATGTTGTACTGCATGCCCACGGTGATGCCAGCCACTGGAAGTGCCAGCGCAAGAAGATGCCACATACTGTGAATGCTGAATCTGACCATGAGGATTAAGGAAAGTGTCACAGAGAAGGTGGCATAGCAGTAGCCTCCAAGGTTGGGAAGGGTTTTGGGGGGGCCAGTGAGGCCTACATGAGCAGATCATAGTGAGCTCAGCCAGCAGACTGGTGAGCCAGAGCAGGGTGCATGTGGGGGAGGCAGAGGAGCAGCTGGCAGGGGAAGGACCTACCATGGAGACCTCAAATGCCACACTCACGAGGCTCCTTTGGCCCAGATTCTTTATTCATTCAACAAACAGCTGTCGATTGCAACCTATGCACCAGCCACTGTGCTGTGCATCAGGAATATAACAGTAATTCAGACAGGGTTCCCTGCCCTGAAATCACTTTTCTTCCAGCACGTTTTAAGGAAAGCAGTGAATTCACGTTGTCTGGACTACAGGGGAAAGACTGGGGTTGGGAGGCTGCAGTGACAGGCCCCTCTTGTTTTGCCTTCCTGGTAACTCCTCTTCTTCTGAGAATTCCCCCCACTCTACCCATGTTCTGTCAAATTCTTATCTACCCCCATGTCTTGGCCGTAATTGCTTGGACTGAGGAAATTACCTGAGCTGAGTCAGTTTCGCATGTGGCACTTAAAGGGAACAGGAAGTCCCACTTCCAGCTTAGCTCTTCAGGATGTGATGCTTTGGGCAAGGCAGGTGTGCAGACGAGATGCAAAGGTCAGTGACATGGCAGGAACTAGCATAAAGAGGGGGAGAGAGGAAAAAACCAACAGGAGCAAAAAAGAAAGCATGTGAAGCCCAGGTGCAAGTCATTCTTGAGGCCCAGTCACTTCCCTGCCCTGGAATTCCAGGAGACGTTCAGTATCCCTACAGTAAATTCCTTTTCCCCACCTGTTCAACTCAGGTGTCTGTCTCTTAGATCCCACAGTATTCTGTGTAAAGTAACTAGTTAGACAACTCGTGCAAGACTCTGGCTGAGAGATGCTAGATCCCTGGCTAGACATCACTATTTTGGGAGGTGGGCAGTGAATGCCTAGAGAAAGAAGTGAGATCCCAATCACTAACCTCAAGGCTTAAAGTCAAAAGAGGGAAAATACAATAGTAAGAAACCCCATATTTGCACAGTGCTTTGCTTTGTACAGCGGAGGACGATAAACAGAATCTCATTCATTCACGTATTCAACAAATATTTAATGTGCTCTTTTTCTGCCAGGTGCTGTCCAAGGTGCTAGACATCCAATATAAACAAATCGGGCTCGTCCCTGGGCTTATGGAGCTTGCACTGTGGAGTAGACAGACAACAAACAATTCAGTAAGTACGTGATTGCAAACTGTGGTGAGTGCCGTGAGGGAACACTGCTGGGTGCTCTGGGAGAGAATAACAGGAGGCCCAGCTTAGATGGAGAAGCCGCTGTGAAGACGTGATGTGTGAACGAGGACCGGAGGAGAAAGAGGGAGCACTCCAGGAACAGGAGCAGAATGTGCAAAGGTCCTGAGGTAGAAATGAGCTTTCCATCAAAGCTGAAAGAAGGCTAGGACAAGAGGGTGGCAGGAGAACGGGCTGAGGAGATGGCCGAGTGACCCAGGGAGAGATTTCCTGGACCAAAGGAAGGGATCTGGATTTTGTTCTCAGTCCCTTAGGGGAAACGCTGGATATCAGATTATCTCTCTTGCTTTAAAGACGTAGCAGTCAAAGCTGAGAGATGTGAAGTGGCTTACTCAAGGTTAGCAAACAAATTAACTCCATAACTTCTAGTGCACTGCTGCAGATTGGAAGGGAAGAAAACGAGAGTTCTCTGGAGAGAAATCCCAGGGCTTGTGATGGGGTGACGTGGGAAGACTACATGGCAGGGATGGAGGGGGGACCTGGGTGGACAGACATCACAGGACCACGGCTGCTGCATGATTGTTTTCCGTTTGCTTCTGAGGAACACCAGACAACCTGGGAGCTTGTAAGTAAAGCAGGACTCCCAGTTCCCACCCTGGACTCAGCACGTCTCAAACTCTGAAATCAGGGCTCAGGAATCCGTGTGCTAACAGGCTCCATAGGCGACTCTCATGCATGCCCAAGTCTGGGAACAGCGGGCTCAGAGCGCCTTATCAGGGCTCCCTAGATCGGGTGGTACCTGACATCTTCCAGCTGGACCCCAGTCGTTAATCTGCACAGATACTACAGGGTCTGCTGTCTAATTTTTGTTAATATTCATAATTTCCTTATTCACCTTTTCAATAACTTATAAAATGACATGCAATACTCTTAAGTGTACAGTTCCATGAATCTTTCCATTGGTGTGCACCTGCAAAACCATCACCTGAATTAAGATATACAATGTTTCCGGCCCCCCAGAAGGCACTTATGTCCTCCCCCAATCTGTTCTTCTCAAAGGAAACCACCATTCTGAGCACCCTCCCCATAGAGTACTTTTGCCTGTTTTTGAGCTTCATATGAACGTGTTACACTCTAAGCCCTCCTCTATAAGCTTCTGGCCCTCGATATCACACCTGTAACATTCTCTGTGTCACTGTGTTTAGCACTTACCTTGTTCTTTTTCATTGCTGTGTAGTATTTCATTATATGACTATACCATAATCTATTTATCCATTCTGTCATTGATGGGCATTTGAATTGCTTCCAGTTTGGAGCTATCATGAATAAAGCTGCTGCAAATATTTCTGTACTTGTCCTTTGGAGGACATAAATACTCATTTTGTTTGATAGATAGACACCCAGGGGTAGAGTTTCAGATGTTCAGCTTCTATGGGTACTGTCAGTCTTTCAACTAAGAGTGATATTTCATGTAATCTACACAGCTCAGCAGTACAGGGATTGTCCTGTCTCCCACATTTTACAAACAAGAAAACTGGGCTCAGAGACACAAAGTCAGTTTCTCATAACTATTGATTGGCCCCTGATAAACCCTACCAACATGAGGAACCTACAGCCTCAGTCTCCTCATCTGTAAAATGGGTAGGACGGCTGGCCAAACAATTTAGTCACAGAGCTCTCTTCAAATAAACTCTTATGCAAAAGCCCAGCGTGTAATGGGGGAAGGGAATCAAAACAGGGGTGCTATGATTAAGCTGGAAGGGGAGAGAGTCCTCCCACCCCCAGTCCCTCAGCCTCCCTTCACTATCTGAACTCCTAGGGCTCCTCAGAGCTAAGTTTGACCCCCTTGGGCCCAGATTGACTCACAGAGAGTTTCTAATCCATTGCATGCATCCAGAATCCTCTCGACTCTCCCTAGAGAGTCAATTTGCCTGTCTGCCCTAGCCAACCCCAAACAACGGGGAACCCATGCCAGCCCCAGGGCAGAAGTTGGTGAGGCAGATGGAACCCAAACAAGGCTGCTGCCGTGACAAATGCCCTTTCTGGAACAAGTGTCTGTTCGACTGGCCTTTTGCCATCTCCTGCTGAGTCTCAAACTCCAGAAAACACTGATAATATCTTAACTGGAGATGGCTGAATGAAATTACAGCATAGTTTATCCCAAGTAAAGCCATGGTGAGTCTTAATTTACATAATGTCGAGATGCAATATGTGAACTTTTGAAGAAGAAAAAAAAAATAGCGATTTAGAAAAGGGAAAGAAAGAAAGGTGATCCATTTCATTCCTGCAGCTTCTTCCAGGCCGTGGTGATAGAGGATGCAACGTGGGAGAAAGAAGAAAGGGGAGGAGAGTCTGGAGAGAATGGTCCCCGCACACCCAGAGAAGACTGTGAAGGACGAGCGGCCAGCCATACCTGCTTGCCCTTCATGCCCCTTCTAATTACAACATTTCCGTTCCCACCTCCCCCAAAGAGTGTCTTGTTTCTCCCCTCTCTCTTCCATTTGAGCATTCAGCAAACACGTACTGAGCACTAAGTGCCAGACACTGTTCCAGGCAGAGAGGATCCCCCAGGGAACAAGAGCCCCAGCTGCCCAACTGTCCTTCTCACTGCCGTGGCTGGCTCAGCAGAGCCTGCTGCCTCCCAAATGTCTCCTTCCTTTGCTCTCCCCGTTCAGCTCTTGGCCTTCACAGGGGTGAGACTGAACTTCACACTCCCCACTGGCTAAGCCTTCATTGAGCCTCTCAATGAAGGATGGAACCAAAATTCTAGGCAGCTCTGCCCCACACAGCATTCAGGGTCCCGTCTCCTTCCATCCTTTTCTCCTCCAACCTCTAGGACAGTTTCATCATCTCCTTAGTCAACACCACGTCACCATGACGTCCAGATACCAACTCACAGGAAAAGAAAAGTGCACGGAAGAGGCACCGCGAAGTTCTAAGGCCCAGACGGAGAAGCAGCACACCAGTGGTCGAGAACAAAGCCACCCAGGATCACCTAATGGCAGGAGAGGCAGCTCAAGTCTCATCACTGCGGACGAAGGGGAAAAGGGCCTTGGGTTGGCATCTAGCACCCCCTACAGCCCCCGGTGTAGGATCAGTGCGGGAAAGTGACTTGACCGAGATCACAGAGTGATCTTCTCAGGCCATCTCCCCAGTTCCCAGCATAATTGGGTATTCTTATTACTCTGGTCAAACATCAAGTGGTTCAGGAGGGCAGGGGGCTGTGGTCAGGCTCTACAGCCACGAGGGCGTGAGGGAAGCAAGGAGGCTGGGCAGAGGGAGAAGCTGAACTGGAACGTGATTGCTGCAGAGGCCTGGGCTGATCCTGAAAGGAGCTGTGAATTGCACAGAGATGATACCGCAAGGTTGTCCTGAGTGTCACCCGAACAGGGTGTGACCTTGGAGGAGGAGGCTCCATTCAGCCAAGGGCACTTGTGGAGAGGGACTCGGCCATAAGTCAGCAGCAGCCAACACTTCCAGAGATGGAGGAGAAGGTTCTGGAGGCAGGTCTGCATGGCCCCGGCATCCCCCGCAACCTCTGCGTCCTCCAAGGAGCTCAGCCCTCAGCCCAGGCCCAGAAGACATGCAGTGGTCTGTGGACTGTGGGACTGGTTCTCGGACTCGGATGACGGGATTTGATCATTTCTTCTTTCCGATGCAGTTTCCCGTCATGGTGCTTGATGCAGCTGTTCGTGTCATCCCCTCAACGTGGAAGGCACGGTGTAAAGCCTGGTGGTCTCTGCCATGTAAGGTTTTGAGATTTATTAGGGGCAGGAGGGACAAATTTAGAGAGAGCTGTAAGAGGTGCTGGAATAGGAAGGGTGCACAGTAGACACTAGGCAAATGGCTGCAGAAATGAAATGAAATCTGAGCGCATCAGAGAAGGCTCGTTTCCTGCTTCTTTCAACTCACTGGGAAATGAAAAGTGGCGAATGCTGTTCTGTGAAGGGGTCATAAGACTTGAGGACCGTGAAATGTCCATTCTATCATGAGACCCGCGGAGTCTGAAAGGGGTGGAGAAAAAGGGGGACAGCACACAGGAGCTGCAAAGAAAGTGTGGGGAAGCGATCCGATGAGATGTCCAGCCTCGGCATCCTGCACGATGCCAAGCACTTGTGTGGGCCCCTTCACAGTCTCACGTTAATCCTTCCTCCCAATTCTGCTCTGACTGGTTTCCATCCTTCTTGGGCCCTTTGGGCTCCACGGCTGGCCATTCTCAATACCAAGAGGCACCTGCCTCCAGCACAGAGCTACCATCCCTAAGGCAGGGTCCCAGAGTCCCCAGAGCGTGATTTTTCAACCAGTGTGCCGTGGGAGGATCTTCGGTGTGCCAAATAAAGATCATTCGTCAAATTATTTTTGAAAGAAGCTCAAAGTGCAGTAAGAATATTCTTTTGTTCACTTTTTTTTTTTTTTGATCAACATAATTTAAGTTGTACTGCAGAAGTTAAACTATTGGGTCAAGTGTGCCGTGAGATTTAAAAGGCTGAAAAGCACTGCCCTAGAGAGAAACAGACCTTAGATAACACCCAGCTCAGTCCTTGAATTTATCAGAGAACACTGAGGCTCAAAGAGGCGAAGGGAGCTGCTCAAGACACCCCAACAAAGTGGGGGGCCGAGCTGGGCCACAGTCCAGTCTTGGACCTGCCCGTGCAGTGACTTTCCACACCTGATGGTGTCCCCTGCCCTGCACACACACACCCTCACGACTCGTGCACATTCATCTCACTGTTAGCTTCTCTTACCCCTCCCCAGGATTTTTCTTTATTGTGTTCATATATGTGCAATAGAATTTGACACAGAATTGTTCACAAGATGAACAAATTACTTTTAAATGAGTTAGGAACCCTGCTTCCCCCACACATGGCTTTCAGGGCTTTGAAGCTCCAAAAGCAATGACATTACTAAGATAGTTTTGAAGCCCCTCACCTTTTCTGACATTCTGAAATTAAGGAGAAGGAATTACCCATAATTACGAGTCTACTAGGGGCCTTGAACTTGGTATATCAACCCACTGTGTCCTCACCTCAACTCTATCACATGGGCATGAACAGCTGCATTTGCGTGACGAAGCTTTGGCTTAGAGAAGTAGAGAGAACTCCAAGGATCAGGCCGTGCCATCCTAGATCCCTGGCTTTTGCTGTGCGTCTGTGAGGATGTGGAGTGAGAGTCAGAGTGGCTATTTCCAGCTCAAGTTCTAGAACTTTCTGAACATCGTTATAGGTATTTACTTGCAGGAGCCAGCCTGGGCAGTGAAGCTGTGACTCAGAAATGAAATGCTTGTGGTCTAGGAGCAGAGCTGAGTCCTCAGCAGGTACCCTGCCACACGCAGGATTTGTCTCGGAGGTATTCAGCCAGCACAGCAAGAGGAGAGATTATTCTAAATAACATACCGTCCAACATGACATTATTATTCTTGGACTATAAATCAGTAATCAAAATAAAGTAAATTGTTAGGTCTGGGTGGCATAAAATATGGGCCCAGACAAAGAGACTTAGGGGTACAATTTGCTCTAAATCAGTTTAACCACCTTGCAGCTCCTCGCATTATGGTCTTAATCTAGCACATTAGCAAGATTAGTACGTGGCTCTTGCAATTAAATTGCATATTTTATCACGTCTCCTTCTTTCATGCTATATAAACTTCCAGGAAATTACAGACTCATAAACTTTGGTATTAAGCAGGAGGCAATAGGAAGTGGAGAAACCAGAAAGACGTTTGGGGGCAGCTCGGAATTCCACATTCCATACTTTTATGTGATATTAAAAAAAAATTCCTCTATTAATACCCCTATTAGGGTAAAGAAATGTCAATGAATAGATTAAAAGATGAGTCTCCTGATGCACATAGCTGGGGTCCCTGGGGATTGCGGGGCGGATTTTTTTATTGCTAAGAGGGAAAGTTTAAGGTTTTAATATAGATGAGCTGGGGGTGGTGAGTTATTCTGCTCTAGGAGCAAGAAAAATGCATTTTTTCGCCGAGTTCCTGGTTTTACCGTGGCCCCAGTATGCATGATTTGGGATCAGGCTCCATTACTTCATAACCTAGAGGGTGCAAATCTGTTTGGCAAGGGCATGTCTGGTGAGCAGTCACCTGTGACTTTGTCTTGGTGACATGTGAGGCACTAATCCTCCCACACCCAGACCCATGGTGCATGTGTGCACACACGCACACACACACAGATGTGCACATCCACATATACACAGAACCACACAGTCTTTTACACGCAGACCAAATTGCACTCCTGGGATGTAAGTCTGTTCCTCAGCAGGTTAGAAGGCCCAAGTCCAAGGCTTCCATTTGGAAACATTTATGAATTCCATGGGCTGGATGTAGAAGGATCTTCCCACCCACCTTCTAGAGCCCTGTTCTGTAAAAACTGAAGCAGAGAAGGCCAAGGACTTACCTAAGGTCTTAAAGCAGGGACCTGGTGAGCGGAACGAGCCATGCAGGTCCAGGGCTTCTCCAGCCTTCCCTGGAGGTGGAGCACTGGCTACTCACAGTCACGGACGTCAGACAGCCCTGAGCTCAGTCCTGACTCTGTCCCCCTTTGACTTCATCTCTAGAACAAGGACTGGAGAATCCGCTGCCAGAGTTGCGGTAAGGTGCAACTGCAGTTTTAAATACACACACCTTTATGCATAGTGCTTAGACACAGCAAGCCCCTAGTAAGCGTCAACTGCTACTGTTTGGTTTTAATGTTATTCTTGTCTATTTGCTAGAACCAAGGTGGTGCTAGGATTTGATGTTCAATTCACCTCGTCAAATGTTTAACCAAGTGCCTGCTAAGTGCCAGGTCTTGGGTGACCCGTAGGGGATACAGATGTATTCTGTGATCTTGCAACACATCAGAGTGAGTCTGAGCTAGACGCTCTAGAGAATGCTCAGGGACCACAAGGCTGCAGGGGTTGGCTACACACGGAGAAGTGGAATGGTCACTCTAGCTCGTGGTCTGTGGAAGTCAGACGTCCAAGGTCAGTGTCCAAGCCTCTGCATTTCCACTGCTTACAGTTGTGAGACGCTTGCAGGGGTGTCCTCACACTCCTGGGTCTCAATCCTACCATGTGTAAGATGGGAGAGAAGGAGCCTCCCTGAGCAGACACCAGGCAAGTTCCCTCTACAGCTGAGGCTGGCATGGAACGAGGAACGGAACTCCTGTTCCTGACAGAGCTCTGGTTTCCAGGATACCTCCGCATCGAGAGTGTGGTAATCAGGATCTTCCAGATTGCTGAATTTCCTTGCCCTTTTCCCACAAATGAAGCTCACCTATTTAAATGTCCCCTGCAGATGGGAGACAGGAAGTAAGTGGGTTTAGAGTCCTCATGTACATGATGCCAGAACTGTTTCTCTTTTTCAGATTTATTTTTAACTTGTCTGGACAGTAAAGCTCTGCAATTCCCTGCCCTATGTCCACTTCTCCCTCCAGGCCCTATTTTGATCAGAAGCGCAGAGCCATGCGTCTTCTGAATTGCTATGGGGAAAATATCTGGGTGACTTGGCTCCCACTGAGCTGAAACAAAAGTGCCTGGAAAAGTAAGGCAAGGTTGAATGAATGGAAGAGATTTAATTCTTTAATTAGTAAGTGGCAATAGCAAAATGAATAAAGGAATAAATGAATGAAGCAGTTAAATTGTGGCCCACCCAAGGTGGTGGCTCTAACTTCCATCCCTTTTCCCCTTATTTTCTTTTTTGGCTCATTCTCATATCAATGCCAATGCTTGGCATATCTTATGAATCTCTATAAGACACCTCAGCTTCTTTCTAGATTAAGATAAGTCATAGATCAATCAATCAATCATTCCTATTGCCTGCATCCAACACCAGGGTCTAACATAAAGGAAGTACATTGAGTTGAATCCACAAAGTAGCCTTGCAAGCAGTTACCAGCCAGACTCAGCTCATCCATCATCCAGCCTGACCTTGGGAGTAGCCTATGTAAGGATCCACAGCGTAGTCTACCCTCCATCTCCTGCACCAGGAACCCTCATTCTGAGTCCAAGATCTAAGCCTGGAAGAAACAGGAAAATGTCCTTGTTCAAGGTCAATAAGGAAAGTTGGGAGGAATGGGAATGAGAGAGCACAGAAGGGGTAAGGGGGGGGACAGGTGCAGGGACAGAGGAGGACAGATCTTGTGTGGGGATCTGGGTCCTCAAGGCTGTCCACAGGGTCCTCGTGCCCTGGGACAGTCTCTCCCCCTCTCTGGGATGAGGGTTTCTTGTCTGAGAGCCCCAGCCCCTAAAGGCTGCCCAGCTGCTCTGCTGCTCAGACTCCTGGGTCACACGAGAGAAGAAGCCGAGGCGAGGGGAACCTATACACAAAAGCAGCAGTGGTGGAGGAGGCCGTGTCTTGCCCTCCAGGTGAGGATTTGCTGAACACTGCACTCAGCTCTCTGGGGCTGGGTGGTGGTAGAAGAGGCCCCAAACAGAAACTAGGGAAGCCGCGTGCTCCTGGCTCGCTGTGACCCCAGGGAAGGTCCTTCCCACCCGAGTTCTCATTGATAACATGAAGGCTGCCAATGACCTCTTTTCATTTTTGTTTCAATAGATTTAAGGGATACAAGTGGAGGGGGTTGTTTGTTTCATTGTGGATTTTGGGATTGTGTGTGTTTGGAAGGATTTTTTAGAGACAGAGTCTCACTTTGTTGCCCTCAGTAGAATGCTGTGGCATCACAGCTCACAGCAACCTCCAGCTCTAGCTCATGGTTTGTGAAGTTCAGACGTCCAAGGTCAGTGTCCAAGACTCTGCACCTCCACTGCTTACAGTTGTGAGACACTTAACAACTGTGGCTTAGGTGATTCTCTTGCCTCAGCCTCCCGAGTAGATGCAACTACAGGCACCCGCTACAACGCCAGACAATTTTTTTTTTTTTTTTTTTGGTTGCAGTTTGGCCAGGGCTGGGTTTGAACTCGCCACCCTCGGTGTATGGGGCTGGTGCCCTACTCCACTGAGCCACAGGGGCCACCCTCAGGATTGTTTTTAATTTCAACATTTAAGGGGGTACAAATGTTTTAGGTTACATAAATTTGTAACCTCAAGCATTTGTAAGGCTTGAGTACCAGCTAACAGTGTGTCCATCACTCAAATAGTATTCATAGCACCTGTTGTGTAGATTTGTGCCTTTCCCTTTCACATTCCTCCCCACTGAGTTGTACCTCCCTCTGTGCACGTGTGTTTGTCAGTTACTTTCAGTTTAACAGCGAGTACCTGCGGTGTTTGTTTTTTCATTCTTGAGACATTTCACTTAGGAGAATGGTCTCCCATTCCATCCAGAATTATTGCAAAAGGTATTAATGGCAACAACAAAATTAATAAATGGGATTTGATTAAACTAAAAAGCTTCTGTGCAGCTGAGGCAACAATCAACAGAGCAAATAGACAACCTACAGAATGAGAAAGAATATTTTCAAGTTACACATCCAAGAAAGGGCTAATAATCAGAATTTACAAAAAGCTCAAGCAAATCAGCAAACAAACAACACTATTTAAAAGTGAGCAAAAGACCTGAAGAGAAGCTTCTCAAAAGAAGAAACAAATGGCAAATAAACATGAAAAAATGCTCAATGTCACTAATTATCAGGGAATTGCAAATTAAAACCACAAAGAGCTATCACCTTACCCCAGTGAGAATGGCATTTATCAAAAAGTCCAAAAACAATAGATGTTGGTGTGGATACAAGTGGCTTTTTGTTACATGGATGAATTGCATAGTGCTGGAGTCTGGGCTTTTAGCCTACCCATCACCTGAATAGTGTACATTGTACCCAGTAGGGAATTTTTCATTCTTCATCCCTCCTACCCTTCCCCTGTCTGATTCTCCAGTGTCCATGTGCCCCACTGGCCACGCACAGCTGTGACTTGGCTCTCACTTACAAGTGAGAACATGTGGGTTTTGGTTTTCCGTTCCTGCATTACTTCACTTAACAGTTTTGGTTTTCCATTCCTGCATTACTTCACTTAAGCTAACGGCCTCCAGTGCCATCCATGTGGCTGCAGAAGACATGATTCCATTCTTTTTTATGCCTGAGTAGTATCTCATGGTGTGTATATATATGTGTGTGTATGATTCTTTGAGAAGTTATCTCTAATCCCTCTTCTATGAGAATTCTAAGATGGAAACTCTGCCATTAAGGAACTTTCTGGAGGAGGAAAAAATAAAACATAAATGTACTAGAATCGTTCACAAAGACCTGTCTCCCAAAAGGCATTGTGGAAATGTTTTCCAAAATAAAGTGTTTTCAAACATGGATACACATTGCAATAACCTCCTGTGTTTTTAAAAAATATGCACCCACAGCAAGTCTGCCTTCTTTGGTTGGAGGCGCAGCCAGGGTATGATTTTGAAAGCTCCCTGGGTGATTCTGTTTAACGGCCAAAGTTGCAAATCCCCACCCCAAACCCATCCCTGCATGTGACATCGCCATACAGGCAAGTGGCCAGCTTCCGACTATACCTCCAACACGGGGTCCAGCCAGTTTGACCATCTCATCCTAGGACTGACACCTGCCCAAACAGCCAGAGGCTGTGTTGAATTAAAGCCTCAGTCCTGCAGAAAACTATCCACGCGATCCAAGAAACGGGTGGAAGCGAGTGCCCGCGTCTGCAGTCACGCGAATGAGAGCGAAGGGTTCGTCCGTGCCTGGAATGTTTCGAAGCATCTTTCAGACATGTAGGATATCTCTTCCTCACAACAGTCTCTACAGGATGATGGCTGCTATCATCATCCTCATTTCGTTGATAATAAAACGAAGGTGCAGAGAGGTTAAATGGTTTGCCCCAAATCACCCATTTGTACTCACAGGCCACCCTAGAAGTTTGGACTCACCATGAAGCTGTGCTGGGGGTGGGTGGGGGTCTTGACTCCACCTGAACAGCGGCCTGGGATGCCCTGGGGACTGTTTTCTGAGAGGACATCCTTGGCAGTGGTTCAGCAATAGTTAAGGCACCAACAGTGGCCCAAAGCCTTTATTCCAGAACCCACCTCTGCTGCCCTCTAAATATCCCTGCCCCATCAGACATCCTTTCGGATAAGCAATAAGCTACCTTTTACTTAAATGATAGTTGGGTGGAATTGCTGCTTTCGCCTTCTGAAAATGCTTCAAAGAAAAGTGCACCCACAGAGGAAAGAATCAGCCATTAAGTTGTACCTGGATACACAGTCTGCGGAGCTGTTAAAATTCCTGGTGCCCAGACAGCACCCCGAACAAATTGCATCAGGAGCTTTGGAGTGGGATCAGGTGTCACTATTTTTTAAAGCTCCCTAGGCAAGTTTGAGAACAGCTGCTATGGATCTAATTTCTTAGCAGGCAAATGGTGAGGGGAGACAGCCAGGAAAAGTTAAATCACCTGCTGGGTATTTGTGTTCAGCTCCCAGGTCAAGGAGAAATCCACGAAGCCTTCCTGGAAGAAGCAGGGTTTGAGTGGGGCTGTGAGGACAGACTAAGTCTGGAGAGGCAGAGACAGCCCTGAAGTCTGCCTCCCACCTCCCCTGGTAATTCCTTCCTCCCTCCTGTCCCCCAGGACTGAGCTGAGCACTCCAGACAAATGTGATGCTGAATGAAGAACATATGTCCTGCGTGCATTTAAAGAGCATTTCCCTCCCTCCTCACCAGGCTCATCAGGAAATAAGTTCCCTCTGCTTTCACATTTTAGGGATGACCAGATGGTAAAAGTTTTGATTTAGGAATAATGTCCATTTGAACAGCCCACACTCAAGGGCCGTTGACCGTCATCAAAGAACCATCACAAACCCGCAATCTGGACTCTTCGAAAGTCATTAATGCATCCAAAACCGAAATCTTTCTCTCTCCCCACCCCCGCCCAGCTTCTCCTCTGTGGCCCTGTCTCAGGAAATGAAGCCCCTTCATCCCAGCCAGGAGGCTGGGCAGCAGCCGTGGTTCCCCGCTGACCAAGCTGCCTTTTCCTCCCACGTGTGTCCACTGCCCTCGTCCCCTCCCCTCAAGGTGGACAGAGCTCAGGCCTCCCCAAGTATCCCATGGATGGTCCCCGGCCTCCTCACAGCTCTCCTTTCCTCCAAGTCTCTCTGCCACCAGCACCGGTCCCACACCGTGACCTCAGAGCTTCCTGGAAGGCACAACTGACCAGAACACGTCCCTGCTTAAGCACCTTCAACAGCACCAGTGTTGAAAATGGCCACATTGCCCAGCACGCTGGAGAAAGCAGATGAGCTGTTCACTGCTGAGAGTAGTCAGACCTTACTGGCCGACCCCACGGTGAAGGGTGTAGGATCTCACCGCCTTTATAAGCCATCATCAACCGACTGACGGGGAAGCTCAGGCCTACAGCCACAAATCCCAAATGTGTATGGTCACCAAAATTATCTGGGGACTTTTTTTGAAGTATATATCCTGAGGTCTTCCCTTATCCACCACTCCTCTGCCACCTCTCACCTGGGTCAGCATCTCAGAGAGCCAGAATCTTTTCCTTAAGAACACACCCATGCACATATGTATCAGCCTTTACATATGATCTGCCTCACTTAACTGTTAATAAATCAGAAGCCCCAATAGCTGCACAACATACCATCTTCCTAGCCAAGATCAAGTGCTGCTTCTTCCAGGAAGCCTTCAGGGATTTCTTCTTTGTACCCAGACTGATCACCTTCCTCAGGCTTAAGTGATGGGCATTGAGCATATGTGACAGTGCCTGGCACATAGGACATGCTCAAAAGTCCTCTACTGAGGATGCAAGGATGAATGGATGGATGAACGAATGGACAACTAGCTGTCCAACCAAATGGATAGATATTTAGATGGAGGATGAGGATGGGGATGGGTTGGCCTTCGTGCTGCTAACCCCCCCAGCTTCATCTCTCCCCATATTCTTGTACATAGGATAAAGAGCCACAAAATGTAAAAATGTCATGATTGTGTTTCTACGTGGCTTTTTCCTTGTAATACAAGGAATTGTTTTTGCCATTTGAAACGGGATTTCTGCTTGAAGAAAACACAAGTTTCTAGAAAGAACAGGAAAAGTTGTGTCAAAAAAAGTCATTTCCCTAAGAGGCAGCACGGATGCCAAGAATAGCAACTTTGCAAGCTTGCACCCACCCCCCACTCACAGCTGTAGTGTACCCAGGGAGAAGGTCAAGTGTAGGGAGATCTTCCAGAAGCTCTGATGGACCCAGTCAGGGCTCGAGCAGAGTTGTGCAGAACCTGTGAAAGCGGCAGTAATAATAGCTGTCCTTCTCGCTGAGCGATCGCCCTGTGCCAGGCACTCTGCTGAGAATTTAATGAACAGCATCCCCTTCAGTCCTCACCACATCTGTGCTGTAGCAACACCACTGGTGGGCTCTGGAGCCAGACAGCCTGCATACACTACCTCACAGCTACAAGGTGTTGGGTAAGATGTGTAATCTCTCCCTTTCTGTGTTTCTCATCCATATAACAGGTGTGATACTATTACCTGCCCCATAGGATGGTCAGAATAAAATGAATTAACATAATGCACGTAAATTACTTAACACATGGTTCAAGCACATGCAAAGGATCCATTAATTATTGGCTACTGCGAACTCCATTTAACAAATGAAGAAACTGAGGCTCAGATAGGTTCCATAGCAACCAAGTACCAATGTCTATATCTAAACTCATCTCTGTCTACTCAAAGCCCACGCTCCTAACTTCCAGACAACACTGCCTAGCGCCAGTACCTCGGGTCTGTAACCTCACTTCAGGTACCTTCCACTGTGCACCACCAAAACTGACGATCTTGTTCCTCTGGGTGCCGCTCTTCCATTCCAGAAATATTTCCTGAGTGATGCTGGCATCAAGGGAAAGGATAAATGAATCAGACACAGTCTCTGCTTCCAGAATGCCACTAGGGGTAGAAAGCCCTGGGTGTAAGTATTGAGGTGGAAAGGCAGCTGCTTTGATTTGGCACCTGCTGTGTGCCAGGCCGGGGTCTTCCCTGCTCCCACCTCACTCCACGGAGTAGTGTTATTACCCACAGTTCACAGCACAGACACTGCTGTCCAAGGGGATTAAATCACCTGCTCAAGGCGGCACTGTGAGGAGGGATTTGAATAAGGTCCGAATAATTCTGATTCATTCAGATCACTCTGCCCTACATGGTGACTCACTCCAGTGTGCATGAGGGACACTGTGCTGGGCTACGTGGACCCCGGGGACATGATAATTTAGGCATCACAATGCCTCCGGCTGAGATGAACCACCGGGGAGGGCTCAGATGGTGATTACAATAAATTCACCCAAATTGTCAATTTTCTCGAAACATATAACTTATCAAAATAGACTTGGAAAGAAATTTAAAACCTGAAGAGATCTATAACCATTACAGAAATTGAATCAGCAATTTAATGTCTACCTACCAAAAAGAACACACACACACATGAGTACCAGTAAAACTCAGAAGTCTGAATAAGACTTGGAAAGAACCAAGAATTTTATACATAGCTATGACATTGTTTTTCGTTTTAAAAAGGGGGTAGTTTGAAGCAAATATGGCAAAATGTATATACATAGTAAATTTTAGAAATAAGTAGTTATTTATATTTTAAGATTTTTGGAACACTTCAGAATTTATAAGCAAGTGCATATTATATTTGTTGTATTTATATTATGTAGCTATATAAATCTGAATAAGATGGATTATATTAATGCCTATACATCCTGTGTTGTGATCTTATACTATTGTTTTGCAAAATGCTAGCACTTAGGAGAAGCTAGAAAAAGTGGGCTGAGGGTCTTTCTGCATGATTTCCTGTATCTTCCTGTGAATGAAGAATTATGTCAAGAAAAATTCCAGTTAAAAAATCAACTAAAAAATTTCAACCAAAAAGTAAGCAAAGTAGCTGAACAAGCAAGTCAGGGAAGAGAAAACAGAAATGACCAATAAATGTAAGTAGAGGCAATAAAATGAAGACAATGAGTTATCATTTCATACCAAGCTTGCCAATTTGTTTTTACAAATCTGATTACAAGAAGTATCAGCAAAGACCTCAGGAAAAAGGTGTGTTCATTCATTGCTATTGAAAATATAAATTGGTGCAAGTACTGGGGACAGCAATTTGGCAAAATCTAGTAAACTTCAGATACGATTCTATTCTCAGAAACTCTGTGTCGAGGTTTCTACATTAGAAACAAACATGGAGACATATACAAAGAGGTTTACTGCAGCTGTAACCCAAGTGCCATAGACCGGATAAATAGTGATTTGTCAAAACAATGGAATGCAATGTAGAAGTTAAAAGAGATAAAATAACTCATCTCCATCCACCAGCATAAACTCAACAACAAAATGGTAAGTGGAAAACAAGTTGCAAAATAATATGCAATGTATTAGGAGCACATTCATTTCAAAAAATTAGACCTATAATATATACTATATGCTGCTGATAAAAACAAATACATAATAAAAATTTAAATGCACTTCTGAAAATATGTGTGGAAATGCTGCTTGCAGAAGAATGGGGACTTTGGACAAGAGATGGGGGCAAAGGATCAAGGTGAGCTTTACACATAGCTGTAACATTGCATTTCTTTCAAAGGGAGAGCTAGGAACCAAATATGGCACTAGATACATATACACATACACACACATATTAAATTTTGGAAATAGGTATGTGATAATAGCTATTTCTTTATGTTTTAGTATTTGGGGAGTCTTTCAGAATTAAAAAGAAAAATAACTATGATTATAATTCCTGAGCCAACAACTCTACTTTGAGGAAAGTAGCTAACAGATATTTTTGCACATGTATTCATGAACAAATATTTTCATTTGTTTGTAATAGCAAAACCCAAAAATGATCTAAAAGTTCATTCACTGGGGTGATTGATTACACAAATGATAAAACATCCATAAAATGAAATATTATGCAGTCATTAAAAAATAACATAGCTCTATGCATGCTGATTCGGAAGTCTCTAGATGTAATACTAGAAGGAAAAAACTAAAGTGTGTGATATTACGCATGTTATGCCCCTCTATGTATTTGTGTATGTACGTGTGTGTGTGTTTTAAAGAGGTGACACTAAAAGTTCTTGCATACCCATAATTTATAGAACACAGGGAGATGGGAAAGGAGATAAGGGAAAGAGGTTTTTGTTTTCATTTTATCGCTAATGACCTATTTGAAAAATTTTTCACAGGTCTATATGTATTATTTAATTTACAAAAACTACTTTAAACAAAGAAAATTGAATTATAGTCAAATTCCAAAACAAGCTTTCATTAGCAAAACCATATGTTACCGAAAAAATCCAATTTTGTGACTGGTAATTGAATCTACCTTTTTTCCAAGTAACATTTTATCTTCTGGAGTTAAAAAAACAAAGTGCTTATGAAGCAGCTATTTTGCAGTAAGTTCTGGATAAGAGAGATGAAAATATCTGCTCTTCCTCTGAGGAAGTTAAACATTCCAGGAAAAGCAGATAACTTAGCAGGCAAACAGACAATGAGGACCGGAGTGAAGATGAATCCAGCCAGCTGTGGAAGGGGGCGGGGTGAGGGCACTCAGACAAGGCTTCCTGGAGGAGGTGTCTCTTGAACAGCCTTCAAAAGATGAATGGGAGTTCCTGGGAGAAGAGGGTGCAGGTGCTACATGCAGAGGCAAATGTGAAAGCACAGAGCACGATTCAGAATGGTGCCTGTGAGACACTGTGAGCAATTCAGTACACCTGGAATCAAGGGAGGAGAAGGTGCCCAACCCTTTTGTCTGTATTATCAAATGTTCCATTTTATAGATAAGTAAACTGAAGCACAAGAGAAGCTAGTACCTTGCCCATGATCTCAAGGGCAGTATGTAGCAGAAGCAGAATTTGAACTCCCGGAACCTGACCCCCTAACCAATTCAGGGTTTCAGTCAGGCCCAGGGGAGGGGTGCGAGGTAAGTCTAGAGAGTAAGTCCAGGACAGATCAGGGGGAACTTTGGGAGTGCTGTGAGTGGGGCGGGGCCAGATGGATTTTGAGCAGGGAAGTGACATGTCAGGTGTGGGTTCATTCCTAAGAGTTTATGGTCCAAGCTCTCAGACAATGTTTGCTGAATGAATGAATGAGTAGATGCTCTGCCTGTGCCATTAATGAAAGCCCAAAGGAGGGACAGAATCAGGACCAATTATGGCCAATTTTAAGGAAAATTATGAAATTGGTGACACATGGCATTGGCAGACTTCTGCTTCCCTTCCAGACTCCCTCTCTTGGGAGCCCTTCCCAACCCACAAGACATCATCAACTCATCCCCGCTGCTCCCTTACCTATGACACATTTCACTTTGTTCTCTGCCAAGGGTCTTTGCTGTTTACTAGAAACTTCTTAGCAGTGAAGACTCCAAGACACGGTGATGATGTACTTTCAGACGCTGTGTCAGGATGTTGCTTAAAGAGCAAGGCAAGATTTTGCTGGCCGGGGGGTGCATAAATTTGACCCTAGGCAGTATTTCTTATACAGGAGTTAAAATAATAAATAATATTGATGAAAATTAGATGCGAAAGGACAAGAGAACACTTAGCTCATAGCCACTTGATGGGTGTCCCAGCTCTGCCACTGTATCAGTCAACTTCCACAGAAACAATGCCACATAACAAACAGCCCTAATATCTCAGAGGCATACAGTAACAAAGATCAGTCGCCCCTACTACATATATCTGAGGTTCAGTTATAGTTCTGTGGCTCTTAATCCCTCTTCCCAGCTGCATGAAGGCTTGAATTCACTCCATCCGAATTCTCATTCTGTGAGGCTGGAAGAGCAGCCTCCATTGGGTATATGACATTCCCATGGCAGAGAGAAGGATCTCCACAAAAGTGGCAGATATATAAAATGCTTCTTAAAGCTTCTGGTCAGCACTGATATGAAGGGGTTTTGACTCAATAAATAAAGAGACTTGACACAGAGTCTGTGCCAGGGGACTGAGGAACTCATGGAGGAGTCCTCCAAAGCAAACTTCGGGTCTGTATTATCATAAAGCAGGAAAAAAAGTAGTGTAAAAGTTACTTATCAGTCATCAGCACTAAAAAGGGGGAACATGGAAAGTGTCTGACAGAATGTCTCCAACTTGTTTTTGCAAAACCGCAAGTCTTAACAAGAGCTTTGCCTCCAGAATCAAGAAACCTTTGGAATCTAGAGAATCTTTACCATTACCATTAGGCCTGGTATTGCCACACCTTATATACATATTCTTTCTTGGAGGTTGGTCTTTTTTTTTTTTTTTTTTTTACATGTACATGTGTTAATTAGGTTTCCACTTTTTGCCTTCACAGAATTTAAAAGGCTTAAAATTTAATAACAATAACAATGTTTAAGATAAGGACTAGAAACAAAAACCACATAAAGAATGAATGAAGGTAAATACATTAAAAAAAGAATACAGATGACTACTGCATCAAAATATTAAGCAGTATTAATAATAATAATGCCAATAAAGTA